>JAGVSP010004036.1:0-53990 GCA_022494985.1 Micrasema minimum
TTTCTTCAAGCGATTTTAGGCTGCCGAATACGTTTTTTTACAGTTATAATTTATGTTTGCGATTCAGCGGAGGTAGGTACCTACCCGGCGAAATGAAGCGGTACAATGCGGTGGGCGCGCTCATTCAAAGTTGTTTATTGGATCTAACCTCGAACAACACATTGGCGTAAATCCAGAGATTCTCAAACTTTCCGATCTCTGACAAAAATAACTAGTTGCTCGATCACAGATCACCAGTAATAAGCGACGTGATAACGATTTCTTACCATGGCTGTTTAACGTTTTCGCGATCACAATGGAACCCGCGTTAAAAGTTATCGATCGGGATTATTAAACGAGCGCATCAAGTCGCGAGCCCTTTCGCGAGATATATCTGTGGTGTCTAGGAAAAGAGGCATGAGTCAGTCAGGCATAATTTTTACAATTCGACCGTTTATTGATTCTCTGCTAGTGCCTGTAAAGTTTTTTTGATATTTTTTTAATGATTATTCTTAAAGATGAGTCAAATAAGTTATTTAACCTAAAATAATTTAAAAAAGCTTAAGAGACACAAGCAGTGAATTAGTAAAACATCCGTGCTGTAAAAATTATGCCTGACTCATGCCCCTTTTCCTAGACACCACAGATATATTCTTCGCACATATCTTCATTCAATCTTTCTCGAGTGCTGTATTGCATTTAGCCGGCGTTCGGCAAGCCAAATATTGAGAAAAGCAGTCGACATAATAAACAATCCGACACGCGCGTTGACTTTCTTGATTTGACGTTTGGCCGCGATATTTATTATCATCTACGGTGCTCGGCAACGCGAACGTGGTATGAACGTATGTTCATTGTGATCGGTCAAATCGTTAGCGTTAGCACGTGGTTAGCACGTGGTTAGCACGTGGTTAGCACGTTTTTAACTACGTCGATAGTTATCTGTGATTGAGCTCCAGAGACATGTTAAATTGAATAGACAAGCTATTTCAAAGAGAACTGTCAAAATTTTATGTTCCATATGTACTTTGCAGTAAAACAAAGACAATTATATCTAGACAATATTTTAGGCGTGTTCAAATACTTGCACACAAATCTGGATTTTATCCCAAGACGGGAGTAGGTATATATTTCATTTTATATCCCTACAGAGATGAGGTAGAATTCTTTCAAATTCAGGTATATGGATATTCGAGCGTTTACAGGGCTTATGACCTGTAATTGGCTGGGTTAAGTGGCCACTTTTATGTACTACAACATTCCCCATTCCGCTTATTAGCGAATATCCACACCAGGTAACATTTTTTTATTTTGTAATATGTTACGAATCGAGAATCATCCACCAGCACGTTAATAGCTCCATCAATGCATTGATATTGAAGTATATATAATGAAACTATATCTATCTTCCTTTGTATCTAATACATTTAATCATTCTGTTTCCCTCTTAACAACTTGAAATTGAGACAATTGTCTGAATCTGGACCTGACAAGGGACGGTTATAACTATAACCTTCCCTTATTCAATGCACTGGTACACCAAGTGCAGTGAATATACAGGGTGTATCAAAAATCGACGTACAAGCGGGAAACCAGTGAATCTACATAATATTTAGAATGGATTTAGTAGGGCAAATTTTTTTGATTTGACACTTAAGCCCGCTATATATGGGACAGTTTACTACACAGTTTTCTGTGCAGTCTGAAAACGGTCCCGTATAAAGCTAAAACTGCATGAAAAACTGTGTGCTAGTGTCAGATTTAAGCTGACATGACAGTCAATGTTTTTTATGTAAACGTTTAAGTAGACATTGGTTTATTGTATGCTTTTAAAACCAATAACATATTTACATTATTAGCTAAATATACAATTTCCTGAGAGCAAACATACGATAATAACTTACAATCGCGTTTCAAAAATACACATATTTAGCGTGTCTTTTGACAGAAGTTTGACAGACTGCACAGTTTTCTGAACAAGAAACTGTCCCATATAAAGCGGGCATTAGTTTTCGAGAAAATTGAGTACAAAGTTGATTTTTTTCTTTTTTTTTTGCAAATTGTTATCAAATATCAAGTATTTACTCAAATTAATACTATCCATAAAGAAATCAAAATTGAAAAACGCGTTTTAATAAGAATTTGAGCAATTTTACTTAATCGGCCATACTAATGAAACTTTTTGCGAGAAGAAAAAAATGTTTTTTTCAAGCTCAGATTAAAAAGTCATATTACACAATCGTCTCCAAATACGATGTAGATTCCCGCTTGAACATCGAGTTTTTTACGACCTGTATAAGTCTGTGTTCTGTCGTGAATGTTATAATAAATGTAATTATTTAGAATTTGACATCTCAACAGAGACGAGAAGTTTGGAAGGGAAATTTTTTTTTATTTAGGGAAATTTTCTCAATAGATGACAGAGAGTGTTCACAGACATGTGAAGCGTCGCGCCATTTCACTGTATATTTACAAATTCTGATAATTGGCAGATATGGATATTAAATACTAGGTGAAATGGAGAATGTTGTAATACATCAAGTGGCCCCGCTTAACCCAGCCAATGGCAGGTCATAAGCCCTGTAAACGCCTAGATATCCATACTCCCTTCCAAACTTCTCGTCTCTGTTGAGATATAAAATTGTAATTATTAGCCCGTAATGGGTGAAATCCAGTTTTTGTCTACAAGTATTTGGACACACTCAAAATGTTGTTTATGTAATTATTTAGGAGTTATATGTAAATCGAGGGATATACAATAAATAAAAATTATGTTTTTTTTTTGTCAGTAACAATTTTTTTTTCATTTGCGCGGGTTAGTTTATTCTTGGGCGCGTCACTCTAATGTGAAATCTGCTCGGTGCTGAGACACCTATACCTTGCGTCATTGGGTGCCGATAAAGGTGTGGTGCCTAAATTATTTTAGCGTCGCGGCCCACAGTTGAACATTCGTTGGAGAATCCATCCGTAGCTCGGATCTGGATTTGTCCAGCCCGCTCCGGAGCGCGTTGACTGTAACTAGGGATGTCCTGATCGGAGAACGGGTCGATTTCGGTAACATCGACATTGTCAAAATCGAACTACTTTTTGTATTAATTTGAGATATTATGTTTTTATTTTGTTCTATTCTTAAGCTATCTTTATATGGCGCAGTTTACTACACAGTTTTCTGTGCAGTCTGAAAACGGTCCCGTATAAAGGTAAAACTGCATGAAAAAACTGTGTGCTAGTGTCAGATTTAAGCTGACATGACAGTCAATGTTTTTTATGTAAACGTTTAAATAGACATTTGGTTTATTGTATGCTTTTAAATACGTAAAAAAACAATAACATATATACATAATTAGCTAAATATACAATTTCCTGAGAGCAAACATACGATAATAACTTACAATCGCGTTTCAAAAATACACATATTTAGCGTGTCTTTTGACAGAAGTTTGACAGACTGCACAGTTTTCTGAACAAGAAACTGTGTAGTTTTCTGAACAAGAAACTGTCTCATATAAAGTGGGCATTATTCTATGTGTATTTATTTTGTTTATTATACATGGTGTAACAAAACTCGTAGTACAACCCGAAAACCGGTGAATCTACATCATATTTGGATTCGAGAGTGTAATATGACTTTTGAATCTAAGTTATCTAAGTTAAAAAAACATTTTTTTTCTTCTCTGAATGCTTTAATAAGTAAAATTCTTATTAAAATGCGTTTTTTTTTTTGTTTAATTTATGGATACTATTAACTTGACTAAATATATTATATTTGGTAACAATTTTGGTAACTTCGTACTCAATTTTCTCGGAAACTATGGGAAATCTGTAATGACAGTGAAAGCCCAACTCTACCGATTTTTGAAAGCCAAATTTAAAAGATTCACTGTTAACTGGAAAAAGCGGAAGAAAAGAAGGTTAAATACGCTACCAAATGCTTTCACTGCCCCTATCACTATCTCGGTTCAAGATTGTCATAAACACATTCACTCCAACCTGCTCAAGGAGCTTTTTTTTTTTAATGAAAGCCCACCCTTTCCCAGACTGCTTTAAAGACTATTGAGTCTTTTTTCAGTCCAGCCAACTCTACCGATTTTTCAACAAGCTAAACCGCGATTTTAAGATTGTTAGTGTGATAAAAATACGGATGAATTTACGATTATGTACGCGAACATCCCAGACATCCACCCGTGCATCCGCGGTCAGGGTCTCAATGGAGAGGGGATTAGGGAAAAGAGGGGAGGGGACAGAACGCATGTGTGCATCTCACACAATCAACATCTATCTTCCTATCTGGCAGACACTATTTCATACGTTCCCCTGCCGTACCTTATCACAATACCTATCCAAAGACCATCCTATCCTTACAAAAGACACAATACAATTGAGTTGAGGATTATCATATGCCCGTTAATAAACTGTCCGGGATATTAATAATTCTACCCCCTTTTTAGGCATTAGTTACAACTACCTCCAGCCCAACCGCCCGCCCCCCGCCAACCACGCCCAGAGTCCAGACGAAGGAGATTGTTGAAAGGTCTACGAGGATGGGAAATCAATTCAAATCACAGGAATCGAACCCGCTGCCTCATGAGTGGTAGCCCTGCGCGCTTACCACTGCGCCACGCTGCGGAAAGCAGTTTATTTCCGTATAATTTGCGATTTAAATTGGCGCCAGTTGACTGCAGTTTTCGTCGCTACCCTGTGCTGACTGAATGTCGCATGCGACACTTCGGGACAGTGCGCGTGGTTTTGTACCGTGGATCGCTCGCCATTCCAAGTGTCGCATACGACTTTCAGTCCGGCACAGGTTCCGAACCGATGATGACGTAAAATGACAAAGATCAAATTAATCTCAATTAAAAACCCGCCTCGTAGCATAGTGGTAGCGCGTTTGTCTACCGTGCTATTGAGGTCGCGGGTTCGATTCCGTAGGGGGTCAACATGAAATATTTATTCCACATGTGATTTTCATATTAATATTTCATGTGTGATGCCTTGGACTTTCGCCTGGCACTGAAGCGTAAGACTGATCATCCTACCTTCATGTAATAAAATGATCAACATACACTGCACTGGGTGTACCAATGCAGTGCCCTATGCACCATTGGGTGCGGATAAGGGGAAAGTAGTAGTTAGTTGTAATATAATATGTTATGCAGACGTGGGTACCGGAACGCCGCCGTTAAAATTCAGCGGTTTTTATGTTAAGGTTTCGGCCAAAAAACCGAGAAAATTTTGGATAAGAGAGGAAATTACGGGAAAAACAGCAGTGAAAATTTAGGCGTGTTCATGGTAAAGTTCGGGGAAAAAGGCAGGAAATTTTAGGGGTATTTACGGGCGAGAAAGTAGGCATGATTAAGGGGTATTTATGGAAAAAATACAGGCGTGAAAGTTGGAAAATTTAGGGGGATTTATGGTAAAATTACGGGAGAAACAGCAGTTAAAATTAGGGCGTATGGGCTTCTTGATTTAATTTTTAGTAAATTTTGGGTTGAAGGGAGTCCTGATTTCGAATTTAGTGTCGGTTTTTAAATCCAAGATGGCAGACGCACCTTTGTTTCTTCATAAAATGAAGATGGGTTATCGTTCTTAGGGAGTATTATTATTATTATTTATTTGATAACATATTACAAAGTAAAATTAAAAATACTAATATTTGTCTCACGGGTTGGTAACCCGTGCCGAGGACTAATTTTACAATTTTTTATTATTTTTTTAATTACTAACATACAATGGATCAATACATTTAAATGATTGTAAAATGTATGGGCGTAAAGATTTAATTTTTAGAAAATTGTGGGGTATTGAAATCGTAGGATTTAATTTATTCCATTACTAACTAAACCCTAAAATGTACAAGTAATTCTGCATGCATTCTCGTACCCGATTTAACACGGCTTTTTAAAATACGTCGCCGGTAGTAAAAATGTTTGGAATTTTAGTAGTTTCATTCGTCGGTAGCTTCAATCGTGAATTATTGAGTGTTAATATTTGTCCGGGGTACGGATTTGAACCAGATTAATAACTTAACAGATCAATGCTGACTACGAACGGATTGAACCGTAGTCCGATATTGTAGATAAACATCCGTGACGAACAATAAACCAATATAAAAATAAAAATACTCGTAAATACAAATAACGTTTGCGCATCTATGTTGCGCGCTTTATACAGGACAGAAAATTGTAAAGTTTTAATTCAGAACACTGTACATATTATTATTCAGAAAACTGTACACTTTTGGATAAAAATACATTTAGATAAAAACTAACTAGCGATCACGCCATTTCCCCGTAGGGGTAGGCAGAGAGGATAGAACGCCATACCACTCTGTGCTGACATACTTCCTCTGCTTCCTCTACATTAGTTACATCTTCTCATGCACATACGCGATTATTCCGACTTTTCAATGACCACTTTCAAGTACTTGACGTACTTGGTCATGCCGTATGTAATATTATAGTAAATGGAGACAGATTGAAGCAGGTTGAAGAATTTGTATATTTGGGAAGTATGTTTACAAGAGACGGAAATGTGAATAAGGACATTGAGAGAAGGGTTAGTGCCGGAAACAGAGTTAATGGTGCCTTGAAATCGATAGTGGCAAATAAGAACTTATCGAAAGAAGCAAAATTGGCAGTACACAACGGAGTTCTGGTACCAACCCTTATGTATGGTAGTGAAGCGTGGTGTTGAAAAAGAAGGATGAAAGTAGACTGAATGCTGTTGAAATGTCATCTCTCTGTGTGGTAAGACTATGTATGATAGGTGTACAAATGTCGAAATCAGGGTGGGTTTGCGCATGTGACCCGCCCACCCCGCGTCGCAAATCAGACCGAAAATCGCCTAATGCGCTAATGCGCTTGTCTTTTTACATGACGGGACCTACATAAAGTGCGCGTAACACTTCCGTAACGGAGCCTGTTGGCACAAAACAAATCCGCGAGATCGGTGATATAAGTCATTTCCAAAAAAAATATGTATACCCATGTAATTTTTCATAAAAATAATAAATAACATTAACTTACTATTGTTCCGGTGAAAATGGTGGACCAGCATACTCTTCTATAACTGATAGAACTGCGTCGAATGGGAGCTGTGAACAAAGTATACATATAAGGTAAGTCGGGGGAAGATGCCTAATGGGGGAAGACGCCTAAGCTCACCTAATTTTTTCTTACGTCGTTAGATGTCACTGTAATGACCGTTTTAGTGGTCACTCATCAGTAGCCGACTGCATGTGTCAAAGTACGGAGTTATTAAATGTGTTTTAAAGAAAATACTGTGGAAAAAACGAGGTATGTACCCCTTTTTGGTAGTCTATATATTTAAGCATAATTTCAATTGACCGGTATTATTGGGAATGTATTTTTATTATTATTTCGTTAGGTTTCATTACATAATAACATGCTTTGCGGACAAGATTTTGTTGTTTGAGTTTATGTTGTGTACTCGTTGAATTTATTAGTGAGTGCCATGTTGAATAAACAGTTTAGTTAAGTGTCCATATATACTTTTTTATCACTTAATATTACACTAGTCTTAGTATGTTTTTCCTTGTGGCATCTTACCCCGACGAAATGGGGGAAGATGGCATTTTAAGTTTTTTATGTAATATTTTTTTTTATTGTTGTTCCACTACTATTTTTAATATTATTTTTTCTTATTCTGGTAATAAAGTTTTTTTTTTATAAACGGTATTTTTTATTTTAGGTTAGGGTCATTAGTAGATCTCCAGTCACTGAGAAAAGTGAAAATTAGTCATCTTCCCCCGACTTACCTTACAGGGTGTAACAAAACTCGACGTACAAGCGGGAAACCAGTGAATCTACATAATGATTGTGGTCGATTTTGTAGTTTTTTTTTTTTTTTTGACCCTTAGTTTTCGAGAAAATTGAAAATGAAGTTGAGAGTGAATTGTTATCAAATATCATGTATTTAGTCAAATTAATACTATCCACAAAGAAAACTAAATTAAAAATCGCGTTTTGATAAGAATTTGAGCAATTTTACCTAATCTGCAATACTTATGAAAACTTTTGTGAGAAGAAAAAATTATTTTTTTTAAGCTTAGATTAAAGTTATATATTATACAATCGTCTGGTTGTACATCGAGTTTTAACTATATTTTCATAACCACCCTTTTTGTGCGCTTAGGAGACGGATGTTTTTAAAGCATTCGTTTGCGGCCAATCCGTTTTTTTAATCTCCGTTTTTAAATATTCTTTTAAAAGGAATATTTTGAATCAAATTTCAAATATTCATTATATGAACCTTGCAATCCCCACCTGAAGGTTTGGAATAAATTGATTTTATTTTATTTATTTAACCACCGCAACAGGCCAGGAGGGTCAATTGCAGAGGGGAACAACGTCACAAACACCCAGGCTTGAGAAAAATCACTTTTAATTTTGATGCTTCACCGGGAATCGAACCCGGAACCTCCGTATCGTGAGGCTAGCATCTTAGCCATTGCGCTACGGAGGCCGCCGGAGGAATTGTATCATTATTATTATTCACACAAAAAAAATACGGAATTCAAAAATAAAGTAAGTCACACGGTTTTGATGGCCGCAAAAATATACAAACATTGATTACGAATTTTCGCCTTAGCCAAATACAATTAAATTAATATTATGTTTTTTAAATAAAAATTCACCTGAAATGATTGTGATAATTTTATTCACAAAATGATGATGGGTATCGTTTTTAAGGCTTATGTGCGTCCTGATTTCAAATTTAGCGTTTATTTTTAAATCCAATCACACACGTACATCTTTTTCATAAAATACAGATTGGTATTGTTTTAAGGGGTTATGGGCGTCCTGATTTCGAATATAGAGTGTATATTTGAAATCCAACATGGCGCGCACCTTTTTTTGATAAAAGAGTAAATTCCATTCGTGTGTCTGACCTGCTACAAACATTTAAAAAAAATAATCGACACATGGGTGTCTTTTTCAAGGGTTATAGGAGTCCTTATTTTAAATTTAGGAGTCGGACAGCAAAGAAATTTGTTTGTTTATGCTTAAGACGGAAAAACAAAAAATATCCCTAAAGCACTTAATAAATAATAAAGCTTAGCGTGTTATATTTCCTTTAAGCCCGCTATATATGGGACAGTTTACTACACAGTTTTCTGTGCAGTCTGAAAACGGTCCCCGTATAAAGCTTATGCCCACTTTATATGAGACAGTTTTTCTTGTTCAGAAAACTACACAGTTTCTTGTTCAGAAAACTGTGCAGTCTGTCCAACTTCTGTCAAAAGACACGCTAAATATGTGTATTTTTGAGAAGCGATTGTAAGTTATTATCGTATGTTTGCTCTCAGGAAATTGTATATTTAGCTAATTATGTATATATGTTATTGTTTTTTTTACGTATTTAAAAGCATACAATAAACCAATGTCTATTTAAACATTTACATAAAAAAACATTGACTGTCATGTCAGCTTAAATCTGACACTAGCACACAGTTTTTCATGCAGTTTTACCTTTATACGGGACCGTTTTCAGACTGCACAGAAAACTGTGTAGTAAACTGCGCCATATAAAGATAGCTTTAAACTGCATGAAAAAACTGTGTGCTAGTGTCAGATTTAAGCTGACATGACAGTCAATGTTTTTTATGTAAACGTTTAAGTAGACATTGGTTTATTGTATGCTTTTAAATACGTAAAAACCAATAACATATTTACATTATTAGCTAAATATACAATTTCCTGAGAGCAAACATACGATAATAACTTACAATCGCGTTTCAAAAATACACATATTTAGCGTGTCTTTTGACAGAAGTTCGACAGACTGCACAGTTTTCTGAACAAGAAACTGTGCCATTTTTCTGAACAAGAAACTGTCCCATATAAAGCGGGCTTAAACCTTCCTTGGCGAATACAAAGTTCAGCTATAGAAGAAATCGGTAGTCATGTTTATTACATCACTAAATAAAGTTCACCCATTGATAAATGTATTAACTTTAACTTTAACTTACATCAGTCAGAACTGTACACTCGTAGCTTGGCTGATACTTGTCTCGCTCACACTCTCTGGCCGGCGTAGGATCTTCTCTCTGTCTTGCTTGTGCTTCCTGTCCGCTCCCTTCAGCTTGAAAACCTAGAGAGAGACAACAGTCTATCGTAACACCGTTAATCAGCAATTCCATACGTTCGAACTAAAACGTATATTTGGGTGATTGATTTATTAATACACTTAGATTTGAACTGAACCCAAAAAATTAATGACACTTCAACTCCGCCAAAACCTGAATCATCTGTGTCATTTTTGCGGTATCTGTAATCTTGAACCTCATTATTGTATTTCATTGTTTCATTGCAGTTTATCTAAATCTTGTGCTCCGTTTTGTGTTTGTGAAATTATTTGAAGTGTAGTGCAGCCCAGACGACCGTCCTGTTCCAGCATCCATGATACCCAAGGTAGGGGCAATTATCTACTGGATTGATTGGTGTGGGTCTCCTGGCGTCGCTAGAATGGAGCTGGATTCTCTCGTTCTGTCTCCTTCTCTCGCCTTATCATTCGATACTTAAATTCTTTCACCCATTTTCAGCAGCTTTCGTACTAAGGATGAGAGTCGTACAGATATTGGGAAAATAACTAAAAAAAAAATTTGAAATTTTAGCGCGGTTTAAAATAGCGCCCTCCATTTCCGCGCATGCGGGTGACGTCACAGCAATATAGGCGCTCACTACGGAATGAATTTCTGTTGGAATGAACACGCTCACCACCTACCTATATTATTGTAGTACCTACCCAATCCTTCTGTCAGAATATATTCTCTCTGCTATTATCTATGTAATAATTTTGTTCACTGAAATAAATGTGTCCAAGAATCAGTTATCGTTTTAATCTCCAGAGGTCTTGAGGATAAAGTTTCAACAATTTCCCGCCTTCCACGGTAGACGGATATGACGTCATTAGCCAATAACGGGCGTTAATAGTTACTCATAATTTCGTGTTTTTAAAACATAAATTTATAAATGAAAACAACATGTTTGATCATTGTGTTTTATATCGTTGGAATTGTAAAAATATACTTTAAATATTTATAGCGTTTTTCAAGGATATTCATGCTATCGGGAAGAACCCTATTCGCTTTGCCGCACCTAGCCCCTTTTGAAGTAAATACAAGCCTTGTACGTTATGAACAAGGCCAGTAATAATGCGACTCACACCTAAAAAAAATTAAGGTTAAGTTAAAACCTTGATCTGGCAGGCGGCGGCGTGCAGCCTCCTGTCCGTGGGGGGGGACTCCAGGGGTACTCCGGACCCGGGGGGGCCATCGCCTGGCAGGAGGGTCTCCACTTGGAGGCGGAACGGGACCCCTTTCTCACCTCCGTGCTTCTTGGCTGTGAACTCCGTGGAGATGCAGTTCACCTGATGAACAAAATACAGAAATTCAAGTCCAGAGAGAAAAATAAGATCATATGGAATCCACAAACTGCATCCAGGCCAAGCGATCGGCCGCCAGCTCCCGTGCATCCTCCCAAGTCAAGTCCACGTCCCGCAGCTCTAACGCAAACTGCCGACGAATAGTCAACAGTAGACGACCTGGACGCCCAGAGCCTGATGCCTTGTAAAATAGGCAAGCATGGTGGCGGCTCTCGGAAGGCATGCGTAGTATATGGCCTAGCCAGCCGAAACGCCTTCGCCGGATGACAGTAGATACCAAGGATTGCTGTGTCCGTTGCCTCACCTCTGATAAGATATAGAGGAGATACCCAGCACACTTGTGTTACTGAATAATTTATTACACAAAGTTTTATTTATGAATTCAATTGAGACGAGCATTGTTTTTAACGAATGTACCCAATAAATTTAATACCACCACACCAAGTCAACTCATAGAGCTGTCAGATTGACTGTTAACAGCTGTTCTAGGGAGGCTGAATGGTGGCCATCTTGGTTTGCGATAGAGACCTGTATGTAGATTGATTTTGCATATTATAAAAGACGCGGGACGCGGTCCGCTTGCTTGAAATTAATGTAAAAACGATCGCTACGGGGGTTTGAAAACTGGAAACGGTAAATGTAGATGCAAGTAGTGACGTCATTGTTTACGATTTTTAAATGAATATTATTTTCAACATTTTTTATTTAATTTTGCTCGCATTTAGAGATACAATTCTTTTTAAATCTTCGCGTGTACACGAAAACATTGTTGTAAAAAGGGATTATCATATAATTATTGGTATGCAAATGTCAAAATTAGAGCAGAATGCAAGGCTGAGGTAAGCATTATCGACATTTTTAAGAAAGGTCTTTTACGGTGGTTCAGTCATGTGGAGCGAAATGGATGATGAAACAACGGCTAAAATAATGGGTATTGCGTGTGATGTAGCCATATTAAGGAAGGCTGAGAAATGCTGTTAAAACAGTCGAGGACAGCTGAGAAAGACACGGCATGATCGAATACAACAAGTACTTGAGCGTGATCATGTGAAAAGTCAGAGTAATCGGCGTGCGTGCATTTGAAGTGACGTATGAATGTGGAGTGGTGTGGAGTTCTGTATTCGTTTAAAGGAAATTACACGATAGTTAGTTAGTTAGTTACTGGGTGGATGTCTGGGATGGGGGGCCTGGCGAGGCGGCATACCGGTCTCCAGACGGTGTGGTTATAATTACTAATAAATAATGATCGGGGTAGAAACTAACATACCCTACTACTGTTATTTGGGCCGACTCTGGTTGGTTGGCTGATGGAAACAATGACAATTATAATACATAAGCCGAGACGGTGGTAAATGGTACAATGAAAGCATTCGTTCGCCGTACATACTTACATAAATAAATCAGTATTTTTTATCACACTAACAATCTTAAAATTGCGGTTTAGCTTGTTGAAAAAATCGGTAGAGTTGGCTGGACTGAAAAAAGACTTAATAGTCTTTAAAAGCAGTCTAGGGAAAGGGTTATTTCATTGCGAAAAAGTTGGTTAGTTAGAAATAGTATCAGACATTACCTTTATATAGACTCCAGTCTCTTTTACTGGATCCCAATATATTTCCACAGTGTTGAGAAGTGGCTCATCGGGAGGCTGCGATACGTGAATCAATCCATAGGACAGTGGAACATCCACCTAAAAATAAAAATTATTATTTTTTATTTATCTTTCACATTTTATACCGCCATTCGTCGCACTCCGACAGGAGCCTAACAAAATTCGAGCGCGCTTTGAAAAACTCTTAAACTACGGTTCCGATTGCACGCACTTCTTGCTCGGAGAATTTGCCGATTCATTCCGTCCATTTGCACGATTTTTGATAACTTATATTTTCTTGTTCATTTTTAAGCATCTTGCTTTGCTAGTAGTTTTAAGTAGTTAAGTTTATAATTGGGATTCATTATAGTGCCAAACAAATGTTAAAAAAAACTTTTGGCTGTCTGTAAAGTCGGTTTACGGACAATAATTTTACGTGATAACGTCATAAAAAAAACATTGATGAAAAATAGCATACTTTTATGAATTGAATTGAATTATTATTACTCAATTATCATTATTTTGTATATTACAAGTGTGCTGCTGCTGTCTCCCTTCTACTCGGACGCATCGGCCGATGGAGTGGAAGAGAGATAGATGCGTCACAAACCGAACGCTTAGGCTGATCGTGCCTCTCTATCGCTTGTTCCGCGCTCTCGCTTGCACACTCGGCTCGGGCGGAACGTGACTATGAGTCATGCTTTTTCGTGTGTGCAGCGTTCATCGATTTATTAGACGTTTATCACGTAACTGTATAAAATCGTTTTTGGACATTTGTTCCCGGCCGCAAACTGCAGGCGCCTCTCGTGAAAGCAAATTGTGATGACGCTCTGCAAAGGTGACATCAAATATTAATTTTGTAAATTGCGACCTTCGAACAAGGATTTCAGAGTAGTTGCATTCCATGCTTGAAAAATACTACCGTGTCTGAGGTGTCTAGTTACCCACTACGTCACCAATAGGCATCTACGTCATCACTAGACATCTACGTCACACGTTTAATGTATTGGCCTAATTGCTGGAGTCTTCAGACCAGTGTTTCTTAACCGCGCCCCTTGGTGGGCGTTTTGGGGGTCTGGGGGGGCGTTTTTTAATTTTTTTACATTTAGGGGGTGCTGCAGAAGGTTGAGTGGGCATTGTATCAATATAGAAAAAAAGCTTATATACGAGCTATGCATACTGATACACTTTCTTTGGGCGCTTTGATTTTTCAAGTTCTGTTAAATAAACTACACGTTCACGCGCAAAAAATTAACTGAGGCATAATACTCAATAAATATAATGGTTTTTTCTACCACAGTTTTTTTTAGTTATTCGTAGAAAATGAGAAAAAAGAGTTTCGTTATTAAACACTTTTTCAAAAATGTGACACTTTTTACGTATGTGTTCATTTTTTTGAGTAGGAAATCCATTGCATAAAATACATACAGGTATGTGCCTACATAAAGAAAAGTGTAAATTTAAAGTTTTTTTTTCATACCATGACATACAATTAACAAACATGTTTTTTTAAAAAAATATTATGTAATGGCGGCCTCCGTAGCGTAATGGCTAAGACGCTAGACTCACGATACGGAGGTTCCGGGTTCGATTCCCGGTGAGAACGCAAAACTTAAAAAAAGTTATTTTTCTCAAGCCTGGGTGTTTGTGACGTTGTTCCCCTCTGTAATTGGGCCTCCTGGCCTGTTGAGGTGGTTAATAAAAAAATAAAAATAAAATATATATATATTTTTTTTAAATAAAATATAATAACTTTGAAATTAATAGTCATACATATTGGAATAGTAAAAGTAAATAATAAATTAATTACCTTTAAGATTTTCCCCCGGTAGTGGCTCAAGTCTCCAAGTTTCTTCAACTTAATCTCATAGGATTGGCACTGATTCAGGTAGGTCAGAGTGTCCTCATTGCTTTTGGTGGCGATAGATGTGGCGGCCGCCAGGACGTATTGGAAACTAAAAAATAAGTATTTTGAGTGTGATTTTGTAGACCTAAAGTTCGTGAAAAGGAAGTATCTAGAAGTAATAGATTGCTTAGTGGGGTAGTCCCCGGGGGGACTTGGTGTGCGCTCGCTGGGGCGGCCCGCCCCAGGCTGTTTGCGTGTGCGTGCGTGGAGGTCTCAAATTATATCCCATCCCTCAACTCAATTGTATTGTGTCTTTTGTAAGGATAGGATGGTCTTTGGATAGGTATTGTGATAAGGTACGGCAGGGGACGTATAAAATAGTGTCTGCCAGATGATAGTTAAAGATGCATACATGCGTTCTGTCTCCTCCCTTCTTTTCCCTAATCCCCCTTCCATTGAGACACTGACCGCAGATGCTCGGGTGGATGTCTGAGATGGGGGGCCTGGCGAGGCAGTATGCCGGTCTCCACACGGGTGGTAGTAATAACTAATAAATAATGATCGGGATAGAAACTAACATTACCCTACTACTGTTAATTTGGGCCGACTCTGGTTGTTTGGGTGATGGAAACAATGACAATTATAGTACATAAGCCGAGACAGTGGTAGGGGCAATGAAAGCATTTGTTCGCGTACATAACGTAAATTCATCCGTATTTTTTATCACACTGACAATCTTAAAATCGCGGTTTAGCTTGTTGAAAAAAATCGGTAGAGTTGGCTGGACTGAAAAAATACTCAATAGTCTTTAAAGCAGTCTAGGGAAAGGGTGCTTACCGATTATCAGGAGAGCCGAGGACATCAGCCTGCGGGAGGATGGGCTTCACTTGGCAGGCTCCGTAGCCTTCCAGGGAGCCGTGGGGAGAGCACGCCAGCAACCCTGGGGGAAGTTAATTGCAAATTTAAAATCTACAGTACTTACGTCACCACTTGACCTCATATATTGTCATTTGCGTTTACTCAATTTATTTAATTATTTCTGGATGATTCTCAAGAGCTAGAGGCTAATAAATAAAGAGGCTAGATCACCACACGTCTTGCAGCTATCAAGCGCATGGACGGTTGGGATTTATGCTGCTGTACGCGGATGGCTCACTCATGAAGCATTGGTCGAAAATGCTAAATTTTCAACCACCTTGAGTATTTTTGCTTTCTTTTTATATTTATATTAATGTTACATATATGTAGATATATTCGATGTAAATTTTAATGCCAACAGGTCGGCACATTTAAATTATTTCAAGGCCGAAAGTATCGTATATTTCATTTTATATCCCTACAGAGATGAGGTAGAATTTTTTCAAATTCAGGAATGTGGATATTCGAGCGTTTACAGGGCGTATGACCTGTCATTTGGCTGGGTTAAGAGGCCACTTAATGTAGGCACTACAACATTCCCTATTCCGCTTATTAGCGAATATCCACACCAGGTAACATTTTTGATTTTGTATATATGTTACGAATCTAGAATCATCCACCAGCGAGCTGAAAGCTCCATCTATGCATTGATATTGAAATTAAGTATTTATTAGCAAATTACTTTATTTTTGTAATTAAGACTCTGAACGAGTTAAATTAAATACCAGTAATCGCCTGCAGATGACTGTAATTTATTTTACTTATATTTAGACCAGAGATATAATATATTATGCATAGAATGGTATTTTAGCTTCATTTTCATATTATTTTCAATTTTATATGCTTGTTTTATTTATAATTTTATATCTTGTATTCTTGCGGTCTCCGTAGCGTAATGGCTAAGACGCTGGACTCACGATACGGAGGTTCCGGGTTCGATTCCCGGCGAGAACACCGAAAATAAAAAAGTGTTTTACTCAAGCCTGGGTGTTTGTGACGTTTTTCCCCTCTGTAATTGGGCCTCCTGGCTTGTTGAGGTGGTTAAATAAAAAAATAAAAAAATGCCGTTTTTTATTTAAAAAAAATAAATAATTTTAATAAAAATTTTTTTTTTTTTGTTTCATGTTATTGATTTTTTTATTTTTATTGTATATGTATGTTTGATGCGAAATGAATAATAATTATTATTATAAATATGTAGGTTCCTTACCGTTGGCGACCTCCATGACAGTTTGCTCATTGGCACCGTTCTCCTGCATCTGCGTGCTGCCGTACGTGGCCATCACGCGTGCATTCCCCTGCTGAGCCATGCCAGAGTGCATGGACATCTGCTGCGAACTCTGTGACATGCCTGCGAAAAGACAGGTCATTCAATAATAATGATAATAAGGATAAGGACATTGAGAGAAGGGTTAGTGCCGGAAACAGAGTTAATGGTGCCTTGAAATCGATAGTGGCAAATAAGAACTTGTCGAAAGAAGCAAAATTTGCAGTACACAACGGAGTTCTGGTACCAACCCTTATGTATGGTAGTGAAGCGTGGTGTTGGAAAAATAAGGATGAAAGTAGACTGAATGCTGTTGAAATGCGATCTCTCTGTGTGGTTAGACTATGTATGATAGGTGTACAAATGTCCAAATTAGAGCAGAGTGCAAGGCTGAGATAAGCATTATCGACAAAATTAAGAAAGGGCTTTTACAAATGGTTTGGTCATGAGGAGCGAATGAGTGATGAAAGAACGGCTAAAAGAAGTTTAAATGCAAGTGTGCCTGGATGCAGAAGCCGCGGGAAGGCCGAGAAAGACATGGATGACCAAGTAAGACAGACAAGTACTTGAAAGTGGACATGTGGTAAGTCGGAATAATCGGCGTATTGTCATGTTATTCTCACGCCTATCGTGAGAATGACATTCCTAACTCTCCTTTAACTTATTAAAAATAGCAATTTAACTTTTGACCCCGTTATTCCGCTTATTTCATTGCCAAGGAATCTGCTCTATGGTAAATGAAATCTCGCTCGGACATTTTGGTCTATGATTCCCTTCCAAAGCAACTGTCATGGCGTTCGGATGTCTCTATTTTTTGGACATGCCGTCCTGACATAAAAACCCAGGGAATTATGGCGAAATCGTAAGTGTTCTAGCTTTTTAATATCAATTTAAATCCCCGAATCAAACTACGTATTACAGCCTAGTCTCTTTGACCTTTTTTACTTTGTCTAATTTCCCTCCTTTTATATACTCCCTTTATACTTCCCTACTCCAAAATATGTATTGACATAATATATATAATTTAAAATGGCCTAGACACGGATCGCTGTCTAGGAGCTAGTTACCGAGTGTCACACGCTGACCGGTACATTCCATAATGCAGATTTATTATCCAACTATCTGTCATCTCTCACACGTGAAATTTCCGGACCACGTGTGAGGTTAGGTGAGGTTATACTTACAAATTGATGCTTCAAAAGACTGATTTACAAAGCTTCACCTCGTGCATGTCCTGATGTGGACAATGCACACTTACGATACATGGATTCTTCACCTCTCTTCAAAATTTCACCACTACGTACAAAATGAAATTCTTAACCTCCAATTTACTTCATTCATCTCAATACTAGACTGCATTTTCTTTAATCTTCGACGTACGGTACTTTTATTAGTAAATTTATTCCAGTAAATTTTCCAGTATGGACAATGATTCGATGGTTTGATTCATTTATTTAAGTTTGCTTTTGTAATTATCTCTTTAATATATATATTGTCAAATTTATAACCTATATACTTACCGTGCCTAGCACATTATAAATAACTAACTAACTAACTTACATCTTTATTTCATTTACACACTGATAAATTCTGCATCCTTGTTTTGTTTGGCACATGAACTCTGTGGTTCCTCCACAATCCTTGCTATCTTCTATAATTTTTTTTCGATTATTCTCTTGTTAACTGATTTCTAAGCACTTGAGCGTACTTGATGATGAGCAAATCAGGTCTCGGCCACAGTCTCAATTTTACAGTATGTGCATGAGAAGATGTATGAATGTTCTTTCATCATCCATTCGCTGTACATGACCGAGCCATCGTAAAAGCGTCTTTCTTAATTTTGTCGATAATGCTTATCTCAGCTTGCACTCTGCTCTAATTTGGACATTTTGTAACCTATTAGTTAGTTTTATTCGCATATGATTAGATAATTATTTCTAACTGTGTGTTTTACTTTTCCTTCTTTTTACAAGCTTGTACATACATTTTCTAAAATAAATCAATTAAAATACCTTGTTGCTGATTGGTGGGGCCGCAGTTTGCCGCCATTTGTCCCACGTTCGGCGAATGTTGCTCCGTCCCACAGTTGTTTCCAGCGCCATTTATACCCAGCAAAATTGTTAATCTGGAAATATTATACAATTTATTTATTTATTTAATTACAGGTAACTCTACAATGTGACAATATCTTACATTTTACATATTATCATAATAATAATTACATACACGGTTTTATTTGCACATATATTACCAGAATTACATAGCATTATTTTATTCTCGTACACAAAAATTTACAGGTTTTAAATTCGTGCTTTAGTAGTTTGCTCATTAAATTCGATCAGAGGTTATAAAAAGATTTCAAGTTCCTCTTGAATTTACCATCATCTATCATTAAATACTATCAAATACATCAATTTATATGTTTTTCCATGTCATTGTACAGTCTTAACATTCGAGATAAGGCATTAAGTGCGCTAATTTTTTCAATTACTCCTGCTTTGTATTATACAAAATAATGATAAATTCAGCAATAATAATTCAATTCAATTTCATAAAAGTATGCTATTTTTTCATCAATGTTTTCTTACGACGTTATCACGTAAAATTATCGTCCGTAAACCGACTTTACAGACAGCCAAAAGTTTTTATTCATATTTTTATCTTAATTTCTTGCAATGATTACTACTAGAAGAGACGATATTACTTACCATCACAGTCTGCCTGATCCATGGTGGGCTGGATTGCTCCCGATTCGGTACTGTGGGTGACGGGGCCTCCTGCTTCGACCCTGGCAGAGACAGGAGCGGGTCGCTTGAAAAAAAAAAATACAAAAATATTACGTCGGCATGATGCCAGAAGTTGGTAAACCCATATTTTATATCTTAAGAAAGGGTAGTATCTAATAAGTGCTTATCAAGAGAGGCTAAATTGGCAGTGCATAATGGAGTTCTGGTACCAACCCTTATGTATGGAAGCGAAGCATGGAGTTGGAAAAATAAGGATGAAAGTAGATTGAATGCAGTTGAAATGCGATCTATGTGTGGTAAGACTATGTATGATAGGTGCTCTAATGTTGAAATTAGAAGCAGAGAATGCAAGGCTGAGATAAGCATTATCGACAAAATTAAGAAAGGTCTTTTACGTTGGTTCGGTCATGTTTGGCGAATGGATGATGAAAGAACGGATAAAAAAATATATGATGCGACTGTGCCTGGCTCTAGAAGTCGAGGAAGGCCGAGGAAGACATGGCATGATCAAGTAAAACAAGTGCTTGAAAGTGGGCATGTAAGAAGTCGGAATAATCGACGTGCGCGCGCATGAGAAGATGTATGAATGTGGGAGGAAGCAAGAGAAGTATGCCAGGACAGAGTGGTGTGGCGTTCTATCCTCTCTGCCTACCCCTTCGGGGCAATGGCGTGATGGTTAGTTAGTTAGTTAGTTAAGAAAGGGTCTGCCTTCTGCATCTAAATGGGTTTTGAACTGGTTGACCGTAGTGGAGTGGACAACTAGGCCTGCCAACTTGTTCCACCCTACTGGGAAGGAAGTTTCCCTTGGGGGTTGAGGTGGAACTGGGAAGGATAGAGCTTCCAGTTGTGGCCCCGTAGGTTGGTGTTGGGATTCAGCTGATACATCTCGTGCAGGGGCAGTCGTTAGTAATCATTAAGTATCTTGTAAGTTCAAATTAAATCCCCTCTCTTGGTTGCTCTTCCAATAATGGAAGTCCTAGTGCTTTTAATCTACCATGATATGGCATATTTGTATCATATCTTTAGACTTTTTTCAGTATTTCGATGTCTTTGTCAGTGAAGTTTGTTATCTATATTCTAATAGTGTCCAATTAATATGTCTTGTATATTTTAAGGAATGTGTCTTGGCTGTAACTAGTGCCGGGAATTGGTCATTATACACGCTTAAATACAAGATGGCGAAACTTTTATTGCAACTCTTGGTACTTACTATATGTGGGAACTAGCGAATGTGCTATCACGTAAACAGGTTTTCATGTTCCATTAAACATACATCAGTTACAGGAAGATTTGTGAATACTATTGATCCAAATAAGATTGATCGTGTTGTTTATTAAAAGGCTCATACGATAGTGTATTTACTATATTGCAGCGCAACAGACGGTGTATAAAATTTGTACACGTCTAGATTATTCACGATGAATGTAAAATGGTTCTCTGTCTGTTCAGTTCAAATAGCGTTCTTCTTATAAAATCTAGATTTTTGCTTCATATTTATTTTAATGCACGATTCACGTCCAATAGTCATGGCACGAAATACCAATCCAAAACACTAAATCAGTCTATGTATTTCGGTTTTTCCCCGATATGGCACTTAGAACGTATAGGAATACGTCTGTGGTTATGCAAATGTTAAGTTCCGATTGTGTTTTAATCACCGGAATAATTATCACAATTCAGCCTTGGGAATTTACTCACCCAGCTCTATTAGATTTTTAAAGTATGTGCTTGATTAACTTATTAAAAAAAAGTCTTGCAAATTTAATATGAAATTTCTTATTTACTCAAGATGTCTTACTGGTAAACAAATACCATATATGTATTATTTTAGAAAGAGTTATTGTAGTTAAAAATACACTACCGTGTCATGAACTGTTTTGTTATTATTATTTCGTCAATTTGCATCATAAGTCAAACTAAAAAAGGTAAAGCTACACGTTTCGTGGAGGAACTTTTTAAAGATAATTAAATAATACAAAGTATTTGATCATATGGGGTGACCAAAAAGAAAAGAAGTTAACCCTAAATAAATATATAAATAAAAAATTCTTGTTCGAAGTTTCTAGCATTTTTTTTTGAAGTGTCGTGTTTTTGAAGTATATTCACTGATCTAGACGTTTTATTTTGTATAATATAGCTTTACGTTAATTTAAAAATACAATACTTTTTCAGTAAAAAACTCTCAAACATCATAACATATCGCATATTCTATTTCTGAGACGTATGAAGTTCGTAAAATTGGTTGTAGAACAAGGATCGGCCATTTGCTCCCGTGCATCTAACACGTTAATCCACGGACAAGCTCTATTCGCAAACTATTGATGAGATTTAGACATTTGTTTCGATGTCTTGTCTATACTTAAGAACGGATCCTTAAATCAGAGGTATCACCGAAAATTATTTACTCAGTTGGAGTGCACATTTGGATGATCTTCATTTCATTTTTGATATACAATTTCACTTGGGCTTAGCTCTCACCAAAAGCGCTGGCCTCCTTCATACTCGGACCAGAATATGGATTGGAAGATCGTTAATAGGTCCCACAATATTATACTAGGTTAAGATAGGTTCGGTTATGCTAGCGAATGAGTCTGAAATCAAACGGCGAAAAATTTTACAAGCGCAATTTATGGCTGGTTGTATTCAGTTTCTTAATCCCGCGAATCACGTGCATGATACCCGTCAGACAAGTTGCTGTGAAAAGTCGGAACAGAATGTAAGGCATGAAAGATGTATGGAATTTTGATGGAAGCTTAGGACGTTTGTCAGGATGGAGTGGATAAGGCGTTTAGGCTAGTCTGCTTCAGTGACAGGGCAATGGCGTTAGGTCTGTTGATAAATGCAAAATATGACAAATTGAATAATCACATAATGATTATTGCCCACGTTTGTAAATCGGATAGTTTCAAAATGCTGATTATATTATCATTTTGGTTCAGGTTTTATTTCAATCAACGATCATGGTAAGTCATAGTATTACATCTTATTTTGTTTATCCGGTCTTTGAGAAAAAACAAGTTAAAAGGATTGGCTGTCAGACTCGTAAATTATCGATTCTAGGACTTGGATTACCCTGAAAAAGACTGCTGGACATTCGAGATTTTTTAAATGTGTGTTCACCTGAAAATCGCGTGAATGGAATCCACTCTTTAGATGAAAAAATAAAGGTACAATAAAAAAATCGTTATGAACGCCGGACTGCACACACGAAAAAAGCATGACTCATTGTCACCACGTTCCACCTGAGCCGAGTGTGCAAGCGAGTCCGAGCGCGGGAACAAGCGATAGAGAGGCACGATCGGCCTACGGCGTTCGGTTTGTGACGCATCTATATCTCTTCCACCCTCGGCCGATGCGTCCGATGTAAGTAGAAGGGAGACAGCAGCAGCACACAAAGCTACAAAGTGAAAGTGAAATTAACGAGTGCAAAAAAATAAATTATTTATGGAAAAAAATGTTTATTTTCAATTAATCCTGCTTATGTATTATACAAAATAATGATAATTCAGTAAAAATAATTCAAGTCATTCATTAAAGTATGCTAGTTTTCAACAAGGTTCAATGTTTGACGTGTTATCACAGTAAACATGTTCGCCGAGTAACCGACTTGACAGAAAACCAAAAAGTTTTTGTCGGCTCTCGGACGTGCGATACGTAGTATATGGCCTAGCCAGCCAAAGAACCGCCTTCGCCGGATGACAGTAGATTACCATTAGGGTTGCAGTGTCCCGTTGGTCATCACCTCTGTGTTCCTTACGAGCAAACCACAGCACACCTAAAATTCCTTCTAAGTAAGTTTCTGCCCTCATGTGGAATTTTAAATTCGTAATTACTACCACCCGTACCGCACCTACTGCCTCGCCGGACCGCGCCCATCCCAGATATCCACCCGTGCATCCGCGGTCAGGTATTCTCAAGGAGGATAGTTAAGAAGAGGAGAGCGGGGACTACCATCGCCAAGCACAGCACAAGGACTTCATCATCACACCCATATCAAATAAAATATGTGAGGCGTAAGTGGATCCCACAAACACGCGTCTGCGATAGCCAAGCGATCGGCCGCCGTGCACACCGCGCGTCGCTCTACCAATCGAGTCCACGCCCCGCAGCTCTGACGCGAACTGCCGACGGATTGTCAACAGTGAACGACCAGGGGCTCAATCACAAATAACTATCGACGTACGTTGATACCACGATTCGCCGTTAACCACGGCAATGCTCGGCTCGGTGCACGCACTCGCTATCGCGGCAAAACGTTCAAACAGGTCAAATCAACGCGCGTGTCGGATTGTTTATTATGTCGACTGCTTTTCTCAATATTTGGCTTGCCGAACGCCGGCTAAATGCAATACGGCACTCGAGAAAGATTGAAAGAAGATATGTGCGAAGAATATATATCTCGGGAAATGGCTCGCGAACTTTTTTTTTGATGCGCTCGTTTAATAATCCCGATCGAGTAACTTTTAACGCGTGTTCCATTGTGATCGCGAAAACGTTAAACATCCATGGTAAGAAATCGTTTATCACGTCGTCATTACAGTCTTAGTTATCCGCGATCGAGCAACAGGGTGAATACTGTGATCAACAGCAGTTTACAGGGCGCATAGAGATCGCATGATGCACTTTGTGAAAGTAGGCGTAAAGCGACACTTAAGCGCGCGACTCGGTGCGGCGTGCAAAGCATATATGGTACAGCCGGAGTTTCTAAACGCCTCATGCAGAACGTGATGCATTCGTCATGCGTTAAAGTACCACTCAACGCACTTAACTGCTGTTTCGGCAATCGTAATATAGGGCACTGCGTTGATACCCGACGTCGAGGAACACGGATAGGACGCACCTTAAGCCGTTCTAACAGTAGTTTCGTACATATACGACGTAAATAACCATAGTATATTTTCTAACTAACTAATAACAAAACTAATAACCATCACGCCATTTCCGTAGGGGTAGGCAGAGAGGATAGAACGCCACACCATCTGTCTGAACATACTTCCTTTGCTTCCTTACATTCATACATCTTCTCATGCACATACGCCGATGTATTCCGACTTTTCACATGTCCACTTTCACTTGGTCATATCAGGTTGTCTTTTCGGCCTTTCTCGGCTTTCTACATCCAGGGCGCACTTGCATTTAACTTCTTTTAGCCGTTCTTTCATCACTCATTCGCTCCACGATGACCAAACCATCGTAAATAGCCCTTTCTTAATTTTGTCGATAATGCTTATCTCAGCCTTGCACTCTGCTCTAATTTCCGACATTTGTACACCTATCATACATAGTCTTACCACACTTCGCCTGAGATGATCGCATTTCAACAGCATTCAGTTACTTTCATCCTTCTTTTTCCAACACCACGCTTCACTACCATAAATAAGGTTGGTACCAGAACTCCGTTGTGTACTGCCAATTTTGCTTCTTTCGATAAGTTCTTATTTGCACTATCGATTTAAGGCACCATTAAGTCTGTTTTCCGGCACTAACCCTTCTCTCAATGTCCTTATCCACATTTCCGTTCTCTTGTAAACATACTTCCCCAAATATGTATAATTCTTCAAAACTGTTTCAATCTCGTCTCCATTTACTATAATATTACATACGGTCATAGTCAGTCATTTCTTTAAAAACCATCAAATTTGACTTTTCCACATTCATTAACAAATCACTCTCCTTGCACACATTGAAATCCTTAGTGACCCAGGACTGCAGCTCCTCTTCGCCCTCTGAGCTTTATTCTACAACCGTCAAAATAGCACTCAGCAGCAATCGAAGGTTAATTTTACATTCTACTATCGTCATGCCACGTAAGCACGACACCTAAATACGTAACGTGGATAGAACGCAGTTGACATCCAACAACAGCATATTATGACTTCTTTGTTAACTTATAGGGCTTCCGAAAAATAAAATTCAATTATTGTAAAACACACAAAATGCCGCCTTTATAACGCCAGCATTCACCTCGGTTCTCCTCTATGCATGCGAATCGTGGGCACCTATCCAGGCCCAAGATAGCGACTTCTGAATTTTGAGAATAGGGTCTCTTATAAGAATTTTAGGTGTGCGGTGGTTTGAACTTTGCAAGGACCAGCGGTGAGGCAACGGGACACAGCAAAACCCTGGTATCTACCTGTATCCGGCGGAAAGCGTTTCGGCTGGCTAGGCCATATTCTACGTCGCTTTTCCGTGAGCCTTAACCTTGCTAACATCTATTTTACGAGGCATCAGGTTCTCGGTCCGTCCTAGTCGTCTCTTGTTGTCATATTCGTCAGCTTAGTTTGGTCAACAGCTGCGGGACGTGGACTTGACTTGGAGAGGATGCACGGGAGCTGGCGGCGATGCTTGGCCTGGATGGCAGTTGTGGATTCCATGTGCTCACATAGGGAGCGGATAAAGGTTTTTGATTTGACGTGATCGCGGATAGAACGACTGACGCCGTCAATCCAACAGTAGTACCTATACGACTCATATGTTAACTTAAAGGGTTTTCAAAAAATAACATTAAATTATTGAAACTACGTAAATAGTATAGTATATTCTACAGCCGTCAAAAACGCACTCAGCAGCAATCGAAGGTTAATCTTACATTCGTCAATATCGACATGCCACGCAAACACGACACTATAGTACGTAACGTGGATAGAACGCAGTTGACGTCAAACAACAGAATATGACTTGCTTCCGAAAAAGAAAATTCAAGTATTGTAAACTGCGCAGTTAAAGGTTTGACATTTTACATTCGCCACCATTACAGCCCTGAACAATAAATTCGTGATTGACGCGGATTAGAACGCACTGACGTCCGGTCGACAAACTCGGAGCGGTGTCCGGAGATCCGGACGTGGAGGTCGGACAGTCGAGACACTAAAACGCGGACTGAAAGACAGAAGTGTTATAGATTGGTGTGGCATCTGATTCGCAATTCCACCGTCCGACTGTCTACTTCGTCTGATAAGGATTAGATACGGTCCGGGAACGTCGGCGGGAAACCAGTGAATCATCATCATATTTGTAAGTCGATTTTGTAGAATGTAATAGTTTTTTTTGATTTGACCATAGTTTTCGAGGAAAATTTGAGGATTTGAAGTTGAATTATTTTCGATTTTTTTTTCTTCAAATTATTATCAAATATGTATTTTGTCTAATTAGTACTTTTACAAAAAATTTAATTAAATAAAAACAGTATTTTAATAAGTATTCACGCAAATTTAACTTATCCGTGGTACTTATGACAATGAATATCTTGAAAATGCTTATAAATTTTTAAAGTATATTTTTACAATTCCAACGATATAAAAACACAATGATCAAAATTGTGTTTTCATTTATAAATTTATGTTTTAATAAACACCGAATTACGAGTGACTTTTTAACGCCCGTTATTGGCTAATGACGTCATATCCGTAACCGACCGATAAAGGCGGGAAATTCATTCCGAAGTCAAAGCGCCATATTTCTTGTGAGCCCGTCACACCGCATGCGCGCCAAATGGAGGATGTTGCGAGCGATTTGAAAAAAGCGCTATTTCAAGCCGCGCTAAAAAATTCTATGACACCATCGTAAAAAATGATTAAAAAATTACCTTGTTATTAAATTTTCTTTGGTGTATTGCATGTATTCTTCCCGGTCATAGCGGCCGAAATTTCTTTCTTTCGGTTTCCGAGGACCGCATGATCGCATTATGTCCGCATTGTATGGTTTTATGCTCAGATCTCGACATTCTTAAAACACAGCAAGAATTGCGCACTATGAACTTTATGCTCCAGTTTTGTTTTATAGTACGGCTTCTTGTGCATGCTTGTTACGGACCTTTCGACTGGTCGAACTTCAAAAAATGGTTAACGAAATTGGTAGAAAACGCAAAAAAAAAATTGAGTCTTGTGGGATATTCTTATTACAGTGAAGATTAGTGCTATTCGTGATATATTTATCCGCGCCTACATGGTGCAGAGGTCAACCTTACATTGGTGACGCCACATGTGTGTTTATCATTGACTCTTGTGTATTTTTAAAATACATTTATTTATCTGATATTAACGGAAAAATAATTATTTTAATACAGAGATAAGCATAATGGTTTAACAAGCATGTCAAAATAAGTAAAAGAACATCAAATCTGGTGAAGCTAAGACAGTTTGAATAAAAATGTGGACACACTCAAGATTAGGATGATCCAGCCTATGCGCTATCAAGTTGATAACCGGTTGCAGCGTAACAAAAATCGTACTGAAATAGTTAGCGTGTAAAATGTATGGGTCCAATACAAAAAAGTATTTTAATATTGATCTCTACGGGAATCAAACCGTCTGTCTCTATGAATGATTAATACCCAACGTGCTAACCCTACACAACGAGACGATCGAGTAAATATGGCTTCAATTTTTTTTTTATCCCCATATGTTTAATAAACAACTTATCCCATTGTCCGACCCAATGGTGCTTTAGGCACTGCATCGGTACACGAAGTGAGTTGACGTATTGATAATTTTTATTTCAAAACGTAAGATGATTAGTCACTATCGTTCAGTGGCATCTCAGTTCTTAAGAAGTTGTTCTCGATGAATAAATGTTAAACTTGCCTAGATTTTTTGAGCAGCATTAAATTTACCTTGTAAACGAATGATTTATCATTTAACATCATTGCTTTTGCCGTTTGTACATAATATTGTTGTGTTATAACGTTCAATAAAGACTTAAAGTATTTTTATAAGATAATCATGTATTATTTTTGTTTAATATACTTTGTCTTTTACTGTGTTTGGAATTTGACTATCGTTATGTGCTGGACTTTTTTTTTTTACGTGATAGTCTAATAATCGTTTGACCGCCGGCTGCACACCGAACATGAACAGCATGACTCATTGTCACGTTCCGCCTGAGCCGAGTGTGCAGCGAGAGCGCGGAACAAGCGATAGAGAGGCACGATCGGCCTAAGCGCATTCGGTTTGTGACGCCATCTATCTCTCTTCCACTCCATCGGCCGTATGCGTCCGAGTAGAAGGGAGACTAGCAGCAGCAACACAAGAAAGAATAAAAAAAAATAATGTAATTTATGGAAAAAATTGAAATTTCAATTAACTCCTGTTTGTATTATACAACTATAATGATAATTCAGTAATAATAATTCAATTCAATTCATAAAAGATATGCTATTTTTCATCAATGTTTTCTTATGACGTTATCACGTAAAATTATCGTCGTAAACCGACATTACAGACAACCAAAATTTTTTATTTCTAGTTATTTAGAACATTACAGAAAAAATCCAAAATTCAGTATAATACAATAATAAATTCATCATGACAATAGATAGTAACTAAACTAACTACTAACATCACGCTTTTCCCCGAATTGGGTAGGCAGATGAGGATTGGAACGCCACACCCACTCTGTCTTGGCATACTCCTCTTGCTTCACTCAACATTCATACATTTATCATTGCACGCACGGCGATTATTCCGTCTGCTTATGCCACTTTCAAGCACTTTTGTATTTACCTAGATTCATGCCATGTTTTCTCGGCCTTCCTCGTACTCTCTACATCCAGTCACAGTCGCTATTCATACATTTTTTTAGCCGTTCTTTTTCATCTTCCATTCGCTCTACATGAACCGAACCATTCGTAGAAGAACTTTCTTAATTTTGTCGATAATGCTTATCTCCGCCTCTGCATTCTGCTTTTAATTTCAAAACGATTAGTGCATCACCTTCATACATAGTTTTACCACACATTGCCTGAGATGTCGCATTTTCAATGAATCAATCTACTTCATCTTCTGTTTCCACTCATACTATCGCTTCCAGATAGTTCTGTTAGTATAAGATATAACAAGTGTTAGAATGCAAAATTATAAGTTAGAAAGGGCTCTCCTAACGGGAAGACTACTGTCGTGAATATGTCGACATCTAGGTGATGCGATTTAGTCTTAAAATATCGTTGATTAGAATGACAGTTGTCACGTAAGAATCTGTATGATCAAGTTTGATCATGATTTTAAGGACTTGGTATCAAACAAATACTACCATGAGAATGACGTCTACGTGTGATTTAGTAAATTAATAAACAAAAAACCATTAGTATTGGACAATGATTCACATTTCAATCATAGATATGTATATTTATATCAAAATGAGCTTTAAAACCATTAAAAATTTAAAAAATAAACAGTTTGACAGCTGTCAAATTCAATCTAATCAAAGTTATATTTAACCGACTATAGGTAGCAGGAATGCTCTTTATTTTTAAAAGTATCGTATATATTTTTTCCGCGTTCATAAAGTAATTTTTCTGCCTTAAATAAGACCTGTGTTCCGACGAGGTTAATGTTCTAGAATAGAGTTATGTAAACGCCTAGGATTTCATATTCTTCACGTTTTGTCTCTGTTGAGATGTCAAGTTGTATATTATTAAGCCGTAATGGGTGAATCCAGTTTTTGGTACACATCAAAATGTTTGTTTATAAAAAATTAGCTGGTTAAAAGTTATATGCATAACAGAATTGACAGATTCATCTTCAGGGCGTTTCCTAGTAGGTGATATAATTCGTAAGATCATCACTTGCCAATATAAGGTTTCTGCTAAAAATGCCTTAGCAATTTTCTCAATCGATGAGAAGAGTGTTCACATGTGAAGCGTTCGCGCCATATTTACTGTATATTTGGGCAGATATGGATATCAAATACTAGGTGAAATGGGGAATTTGTATTACATCAAGCATCCACTTATCCCAGCAATGGACAGGTCATAAGCCTTTGTAAGCGACTAGATATCATATCCCTTCCCAGTTTTCGTTCTGTTGAGATGTTCAAATTGTCTTAGCGAATTTAGGTGTGCGGTGGTTGGACTTGTAAGGAACACAGGGGTGAGGCAATCCAACCCTTTGTATTACTGTCATCCCGCGAAGGCGATCCGGCTGGTAGGCCATATTATTCCGTGTTGTCGCTAGGGGTGTAAAGTCGACACAGCTACAACTACATTTTTCAAGAATCATCTCGCTATCCTAGCTTTTCAGTTTCAGACGATGTCACACATGAACTTATGACATTATATCTGTAACACAAATTTGACTACAAGCAAGTTACCAGGTGGACATATTGTGCACTTTAATATGCGACGGGAAAAAATGCCACAGTTTCTTGATTAGAAAATGTACAGTCTGTCAAAGACACGCTAAATATGTATATACAGTAGTGGCATTAATTGTGGGAACCTTTTTGGTTGTAATTTGATTAATTGAATCAAAGCAAATATGATGCTTTGTGGTATTATGAGTTCGTATATATTCGCTTACTAAGTGTACTTTTTTATATATCGTGGGGTTACTGCCAAAAGTTGGTAAGTCCATTAAAACTATGTTATGGAGTACTCGCAATTTTAACAAGTTTGACATCTCTCTCTAAAATCTAGACTAAATGATAAAAACTTCGAGCCTATTTTTGTTCCAATAATTTGAAGCTATAATGAAATATATTAAAAAAAAACTGTAGTAATAAAAGACACAAAATCAATCGTTACCTATATAATTTTGCAAAGCAAGGTTTTGTACTTACCAACTTTTTTGTTTTTTTGTTGTTTTGTGAGGCAACTTGAAAGTATGCAGTTTACAAACTGTTTCTAGCTGTACATTTTTTTACTTGAACAATACGTATCAATTGAACACAAAGAAATTGATTAGTGATAATACGGATGTTTTGGTTTAGTAAGATAAATTTAAATTGGTCAATTTAATGTCAGGATTAAGGACTGTAAGTGTTTTGCGGCCGCTCTAACGTGCAAAATTTAAGTTTAAGGCAGGAGGCAAATTAAAAGGGGAAGAAGAAATTATGGTTATGTGATACGTTCGACAAATGTTTTGGCAGCTCTACGATATAATGCCAATTTTTTCGAAAAATTGTTCAATGCCTGAGAAATTTTGTTAGACGTTTTACAAATCTTTTTCAAGTTTGATAATAGAAAAAACGCATGGATTTTACGACACATTTTCTTGAAAAAACATAAGCTGTTAAAGCTGCTTTACTTGAGATCGGAGGAAGCTACAAACTTTTTCCGGGGCATAGATTATTCACGTTAAGAACTCAAAATCATCGCTAATCAATATACCTTAAATATGGACGTAAACCAATTTGGCAGCAACCCACCGATATTACGCATGGTTATGATTGCAAGAAAAATTATTTTAAAGCATTTATAATATTTAGTGCTGCACTTCAATTCATGTGGCGCTGGTCTTTTCGACTTCAACAACTAATAGCTGACTATAAATAATTATGAAATTATTTGTAACTGTTGCTAAAAACCCTCCTTGATTGGTGGGTGCGTTTAATCATGCCCCTGTTATTGGTGAATTTAGAAGATGTGGCTATTTTGTATTGCTGGGCTCTTTAAGTGCAAACTTAGAAATCGTATGGCCTCGGCGACACTCTTGGTATTATTTTTTAATAAAAAAATTTAACAATAAATACATTTCTAAAATACGTTAAATTTCAAGTAGAGAAACACAAAGTAATAAAATAAAAATATAAAACTAATCATTTAGTGCAAAGGAACAGATTTTTTTATCTAAAATCACACCAGGATTTTCTAATTTTACTAAAAGTTTCCACAATTAATGCCACTACTGTATATTTTGAAAAGCGCGACTCGTGAGTTACATTAATCGTGTTTGCTACCTAGGAAATTGTTTAATATAGCTAAATAATGTAAAATAATATAGTTTTAAACGTTTTTAAAAGTTTCATTCATACATCAATATCTACTTCCAAATCAATCAACCATGATTAAGATCGACGCCAAAGCTCCCGTGTACTCCTCCAAGTCAAGTCCACGTTCCGCAGCTCTGACGTAAACTATGCCGACGAATCGTCTTCAGTGACCGATCGGGTACTGAGAGACTGATGCCTTGTAAAATAGGCGAGCGTGGTGGCGGCTCTCGGGAGGCGTGCGTTAGTATATGGGGAAAACGCCAGACCGGATGACAGTATCGACAAGGGGTTTTGGTTGGGTTGCCAACCTCTGTGTCCTTCCCAAACTAAAGTCAAACCACCGCACACCTAATGATTCTTCTAAGACATCCTATTCTCTGCATCAGAATGTCTGGTATTCTGGGCCTGGTATAGGTGCCCGATCGCAGCCATATCTACTTAAACTTTTAAATGAAAAATATTATCTGTCTGGTTAGCCAAAACGTCATGCGGACGATTCATATGAAACATTTTTTAAATTGCTTATATCGGGGAGAGTTTGTAACAAACTCTGTACCAAGAAACTGTACAGTTTTCTGACCCGTATAAAGTGCGCATAATCACATTCTGTCACTGCTTTATTTTTATTGAATTCTTGAAAATTTGTACAAATTGAATTCTTGAAAATTGCCATTCCGACGAACGGTTTACGAATGCATAGGGGACAAACATACTTACAGTTCTATTTTTATATTATACACCGTGTTCCACGGATGAGACCGCGAAAATCCGGAGGGTGATTGTTCATGGTTATTCTGAGAAAAAAATCCTTACAAAGTTTTTTGATCCGGGCATTTTAATAATTAATTTTAAAAAAGTATTAATAAAAAGCGACTATGTAATACTAGGCTTCTGTTTGAAATGCTAGCGGTGGCGGCGCTGGCGGTGGCGGTGGGCGGGAGGAGTGGGGGTCCGCTTGGTCACCGAACGCCGAACATTCAAGAATTTCGAATTTCATATCTGAAATGGTGCAGGTCACGTCTGTAGTTAGCGTTCAAAATCAATGGACGGTATTAACTCGCTCTTGTGAATTTTTATTCACTATTTTAATAATTTTTTTTAAGAAAATTAGAATTGAATTTTTTTGAAAAACTTTATTAGATTTTTTTTCTCGAAGAAATATCTATGAATAATCACCTTGGAGTTTCGCGGTCTCATCATCCCGATCGTGAATTTTAAACGAATGTGTGTTAGATATAGTTTTTTTCTTACTAACTAAATCTTTCCTTGATGCGCACCCAATGGTGCATACGTCGACTGGCATCGGCAACCGAGTGCAGGTCTTTGATCATTTTATTACGTGAAGGTAGGATGACCAGTGTTACGTAATTTGTACTCATGTCCAAAAAATCACACATAAAAAATCTAAGCACAGCGGTAAATAAATATTTCATGTTGACGGGAATCGAACCCACGACCTCATGCGCGGTGGCAAAATGCACTACCACTATGCTACGGGGCGACGCGGACGGATTTAATGATTTACTATAGTTGGTATGTAGCTCATAATTTATTGTTAGTATTTTATAACAACTACATTTGAATATGAATACAAAATACTTGTAGACAAATAACTGGATTATACCCATGCTGGGTTGATATCAGATATTATCGATAATTCAACAGAGAAGAGGCGAAGCTCGGGAAACGGATGTGGGTTATCTGAGGCGTTTACAGGGCTTATGAGCCTGAGTCATTGGGCTGGTTTAAGTGCAAGTTTCAAAAATTTGTCACACTTGGTTGTCAGATCCGATGGCGGAATCGGGGAATGTTGTAATACATCAATTGTTTTCCTTTAACCAGCGGTTATCGTGACACGGTCATAAGCCTGTAACGCCTAGATAACACACATTCGTTTTCCAGAGTTTCTCTTGTCTCTGTTGTGGATATCAATTAATTAATGTTTTTTATTTAGTTTATTATTTAATGTTTGCACAAAAAATAAACAATTTATAGCGATAACACATTATAACGTACCCATGACGATAAGCGTAATTATTTTTTACGTGAAAACGTCTAATAAATCGATGAACGCCGGCTGTACACACGAAAAAAGATGACTCATTGTCACGTTCCGCCTGAGCCGAGTGTGCAAGCGAGAGCGCGGAACAAGCGATAGAGAGGCACGATCGGCCTAAGCGTTCGGTTTGTGACGCATCTATCTCTCTTCCACTCGTTAATTGTTAATAGCACATTGTTACTTTTAATGAATTTGTATAATTTAAGTAACCAAATATTTAAATTAACGAGTGGAAAAAAATTATAATTTATGGAAAAAATTGTATTTTTTAATTAACTCATGCTTTGTATTATACAAAATAATGATAATTCAGTAATAATAATTCAATTTCAATTCATAAAAGTATGCTATTTATCATCAATGTTTTTTTTATGACGTTATCACGTAAATTATCGTCCGTAAACCGACTTTACAGACAGCCAAAAGTTTTTATATTGGTAAATAAAAATAAGCGAGATTTAAGGTTTTAAACTTTGAAATTTTTAATTCCGTCAATTTTAACCATATCCGCTCCCTATGTGGAGCATATGGAATCCACAAACTGCCTCCAACAAATCGATCAACAAACTGCAAACTGAGCTACCAATCATCCTATTTATTAACACATGTACAAGATGTGTGGACACAGAGTTAATACTGATAACAGGAGCCATTTCGCACCACAAATACTACACTGCACTAAGTTTTAATTTGCCAAAAATGAACTGAGAAAACCACGTCACAGCTCACATCGACCGCTACATTTTAGTACAAGAATCATGTTTCTATCTATTTCCTGTGTCGAGATATAACATTTAAAAAAAATCAAGTTTCGAAATGAAACAACTCTTGCGAGATTTTTTAAAAATAAAATAAAAATCACTTTGTTTTTTTATTCACTTTTTTAATTGAGTTATTACTAACTAGTTTCGGTACCACCGTACCATCATCAGAGCTAATACAAAACTAACTAACTAACTAACCATCACGCCATTTCCCCGAAGTGGTAGGCAGAGAGGATAGAACGCCACACCACTCTGTCCTGGCATACTTATCTTGCTTCCTCCACATTCATACATCTTCTCATGCACGCACGTCGATTATTCCGACTTTCTTACATGCCCACTTTCAAGCACTTGTTTTCTTGATCATGCCATGTCTTTCTCGGCCTTCCTCGACTTCTTCATCCAGGCACAGTTGCATCGTATATTTTTTTAGCCGTTCTTTCATCATCCATTCGCTCTACATGACCGAACCAACGTAAAAGACCTTTCTTAATTTTGTCGATAATGCTTATCTCAGCCTTGCATTCTGTTCTAATTTCAACATTAGTGCACCTATCATACATAGTTTTACCACACATTCGCCTGAGAATATACAGAGTTGCATCTAATTAGTGGGGGTGGGGAACTATGGATTGGGGAGGGGGTGGGCTATGGATAGGGGTAGAGATTTTGAGGGGGGGGGGGGATTCTTGCAGAGGGGAAATACGTTAAAAAAATGGAACTGTTGCTTAGATTTATTTGATTATTAATTATATTCTGCGATTTCAATTCCTTCAATTTTGAAGACGGAGTGGAGGTCTTAGATATTAATAAAAAAGGGGTTTATATTAAATAACTTAGAAATTCTAGAAATCAAGAAATCTGTAAAGGAAAAGCAGAACATAATTAATAATCAAATAAATCTAAGCAACAGTTCCATTTTTAACGTATTTCCCCTCTGCAAGAATCCCCCCCCCCCCAAACTCTCTACCCCTATCCATAGCCCACCCCCTCTCCAATCCATAGTTCCCCACCCCCACTAATTAGATGCAACCTTGTATTTTAATGTTGGTTTTGTATTAGCTCTGATGATGGTACGGTGGTACCGAAACTAGTTAGTAATAACTCTATTAAAAAGTGAATAAAAAAACAAAGTGATTTTTATTTTATTAAAAAAAGTTTACAATGATTTACAAAGTTAATGGTGATAATATAAATAACTATTGCGAGATTTCAAAAAAGTTTTTTTTTTTTGAGTTATAACAGTTTAGAATTCACGGTGCGATTTAATTATTTGTTTGTGTTCGCTTAAGGTCAATTTACGTCATCAATGACAATGATCAATGATTCCTATAGACTGCTTATAATTAATTATTCAAAAATCTAAAAAATATACTCAACTCATTCGAAATCCGATGTGACGCCCACTTAAAACATGTTTAAAATAAGATGGCGTCGTTTAGTGGTGGCAATTATTACGTTAAAGCTAAGACAAAGAATATCTAGTTAAAGATATCAACGTGAATAAGTGCGCAGATTAAATAGAGTTTTATTGTAAACAGTAAAACACTGACATCTGTCGGTGTAATAGGGAAACTTTTAGACATGCTGTAGCAAAGACGCACACCTATTGCAGTAAAAAAGGTTAAAAAAAATTTACTCAAGAATAAGCTTGAAAAAATTAGGCTGCGAAATGAAGCATAGTGATTTGGCTACCATGCGTGAGGTCGCGGGTTCGATTCCCGTAGGGGGTCAACATCAAACATTTATTTACATGTTATTTTCATAACATCTAATATTTCACGTGTGATTTTATTTTATTTTATTTTATTTTTATTTTTTTTATTATTATTATTATTTTTTTTAAAATATATTTTTTATTTTATTTTATTTTATTTATTTTATTTATTTTATTTTATTTTATTTTATTTTATTTTATTTTATTTTATTTTATTTTTTTATTTTATTTTATTTTATTTTATTTTATTTTATTTTATTTTATTTTATTTTATTTTATTTTATTTTATTTTATTTTATTTTATTTTATTTTATTTTATTTTATTTTATTTTATTTTATTTTATTTTATTTTATTTTATTTTATTTTTTTTTTTATTTTATTTTATTTTATTTTATTTTATTTTATTTTATTTTATTTTATTTTATTTTATTTATTTTATTTTATTTTATTTTATTATAAACGCCTATACAGGCTTTTAAATATACAGGGTTATTTTTTAGTCAGTTAACAAAAAAAAAACCCTGAATTCAGTATCGTTAATAGAACCCATTTCAATAAAAAAACATGTCCTTTCTCAAATTAAAAAAAAAAGAAAAGTGCACCCAAATAATTCCTCAAAAATGGTAAAAGACTTGGTCACCGTCCGCCCGGTACTGCGCGAGCGGCGTGCGCACCCCCTTCCGCGCGCACTCCCCGTCGCCCTTACCCTTACGTGCCGCGCATGAACAACAGCTGTGAATAGGATGTACGTAATTTGTAAAAATTATAGGAATAAAAATAATAAATCGTAAAAATAAAATGTACATGTTTTTTTTATTGAAATGGGTTCTATTAACGATACTGAATTCAGGGTTTTTTTGGTTAACTGACTAAAAAATAACCCTGTATATAATACATAATATGCCTTAAATACACAAAAATACAATGCTAGAGTTTATTACAAATTACTTGACTGATCCAATGCTGGAGTTGAAGAGATCAACACCCTCGCACACCAAGTTGCCATTCCTTTGAATCCTTGATACCTTGGACTGGAACTGGAGCGTTAGACTGATGATCCTGGAGATACACTGCACTTGGTGTACCAATGCACTTGTCTCAGATCCTTTATTTATAAATTGGAAAAATGGCGCTTAATAAATTATCTAAATAATAATAATGAAAGCTTTGTGAAGAAAAAAAAAACATTTTTTTCATTCAAAATTCACGTTACACATTCGACTCCAAATATGATGTAGATTCACCAGTTTTCGGGTTGTACTACGAGTTTTGTTACTCCATGTATAAACACATGTACCGTGTATCCCCCCCCCCCCCTTCGATAAGTGTAAATAAATCGTCTTTAAATAAATTGAACAATTACTTTTTTCATAAATATGCAACAAGAGGTTAAAAAAATAAGATTAGAAAAAAAAAGAAAAACTATGTCACAGAATTGTCTAATGTATAAGGGCATTAAAATGTATGAGGATATTCCAGATGAAATAAGAAATGAACAAAATGTAAAGTTATTTAGGGTTAAATGTCAAAAATATATGTGTGAAAAATATTAGTACAGGTATTATATTATAGCTTAATTGAAAAATGTACAATAGTAGGAAAAGAATAGTTAGGAAAAAAAAATTAAGTGTAATGTAATAATATTAGTGTAGGTATGTAAAAATTATATAGTACTAAATAAATATAATAATAAAAAAATTGTGTACAAAATAAATAAAAATAATCGATAATATAAAGAATAAAACAGAAGGTAAACCAATTGGAGGATGACAGTTTCAATTATTGGCAATTTCCATCGATCAAAACTGAGTGAATGATTTAAACGATCTGTCAAATACATTATGTATGTGGAAGGATCTTTTTATAACATCTGGACGTTGTAAAATTACTAACCATCAAGCCATTTGCACGTAGGGGTAGGCAGAGAGGACAGAACGCTATAACACTCTCCTGACAGACTTCCTTTGCTTCCTCTACATTCATACATCTTCTCATGCACATACGCCGATTATTCCGACTTTTCACATGACCACTTTCAAGTACTTGACGTACTTGGTCATGCCATGTCTTTCTCGGCCTTCTGCGGCTTCTACATCCAGGCAAACTTCCATTTAAACTTATAGCCGTTCTTTCATCACTCATTCGCTCCACATGACCAAACCATCGTAAAAGCCCTTTCTTAATTTTGTGGATAATGCTTATCTCAGCCTTGCACTCTGCTCTAATTTCGACATTTGTACACCTATCATACATTTGTCTTACCACACAGAGAGATGACATTTCAACAGCATTCAGTCTACTTTCATCCTTCTTTTTCCAACACCACGCTTCACTACCATACATAAGGGTTGGTACCAGAACTCCGTTGATGTGTACTGCAAGTTCTTATTTGCCACTATCGATTTCAAGGCACCATTAACTCTGTTTCCGGCACTAACCCTTCTCTCAATGTCCTTATCCACATTTCCGTCTCTTGTAAACATACTTCCCAAATATACAAATTCTTCAACCTGCTTCAATCTGTCTCCATTTACTATAATATTGCAAACGGTCAAATTCACATTTCCTTAAAAAACCATCACATTTGACTTTTCCACATTCATTAACAAATCACTCTCCTTGCACACATTGAAAACCTTAGTGACCAAGGACTGCAGCTCAAATAAAAAACATTTATAATGTGTACAAATAGTCGATTAAATAAATGCAGTGCCCTATGCACCAATGGGTGCGGATGAGGGAAAGTAGTAGTAGTAGTAGTAGTTCTTGTTTATTCTAAACGAGACTTTGAAAATGAATTATTCACCCCCCCCCCCTCGGAGTTTAGAGGGGGAATGGGCGATGCGCGAATGAGTATGCGCGTCACAGGGTATTCTTATGACGAACAGGGTATAGTGCCAAATTGCAGGGAGAAAATTGAGGAATATTATTGTACGGAGATACGGCGGCGGGTCCTCTAAACCTTAATAAGTGAAAAAAGATTTATATTGAATCATTGATGTTTATTTTACACGGATTTGGGTATTTTCTTCCGTTCCTTGTTATGTCCTAGTCCTAGGAAGATTGAGTCAATCGACTCAATCTCAATTATGACTTTTTAAATAACTTTTTGAATATACAAACACTAGAAAATAGAAGAATATTAAATGATTTGCTCTTTCTGTTCAAAGTATTAAAATCTATGTTTGATTGCTGTCAACTAACATATTTAATTAGTATACGAGTGCCTGGTCGAGTTACCCGTAGTAATGCACTATTTTACTGTAGCCAATCATCGACCAATTACAGTGCTAAATCACCGATACGTAGAATGCACGCACTGGCTAGTAAGTATACTAACAATATTGATGTTTTCAACACAAATCTAGTGCATTTTAGGGCTGCCATCTCTGGTGGTAATTTATAGCTACCTACTGTGTAATCATTTAATAATGTCCATGTAAAAAGCCCTATGGGCGTAAAAACAATAGAATAAATAAAATAAATAAATAAAACTTGTTAGTTGGAAACAGAACGATTGAAATGTATTAGATAGTGAAAGACAGATATAGTTGTCTTTTTTCACTGCAAAATACAAACAGTTGCTCGATCACAGATCAGTACCGATCCGGTAATAAGCGACGTGATAACGATTTCTTACCCATGGATGTTTAACGTTTTCGCGATCACAATGGAACACGCGTTAAAAGTTATCGATCGGGATTATTAAACGAGCGCATACTAGTCGCGAGCCATTTCCCGAGATATATCTTATTCGCACATATATTAATTCAATCTTTATTATAATTTAGCCGGTTTTCGGCAAGCCAAATATTGAGAAAAGCAGTCGATAATATAATAATCCGACAAGCGCGTTGATTTGACGTTTGACGTAAGGCCGCGATCAATGGCCGCGATATTGCGCGCATCGGCCCCGCTCGGCTATGCTCGGCTCGGCGAAAACGTCCGAATACACGACGAACACAGCCGAACCGCTACCACGGTATCGAACTGTGATCGGTCAAAACGCTTTTAACTACGTCGATAGTTATCTGTGCTTGAGCTACAGAACATACAATTTTGACAGCTCTCTTTGAAATAGTTTGTCTAGTGTTAACTTAACCGGTCTATGTATTGAATCAGTAATTTACTTACGGTGAGTGTCCTGTGTTCCAACTCTGGCCACTTTAGCTCCCTGCCAGGTAGCTTCTAGCTTCCGCTTTCGGCTGCCGGCAGCGCTTCCGGAAGTCTCCACTTGCGTGTCGCTGGACATTTGCGACTTCTCCAGATACATGTCGATATCCCTGGCTCCGTCGTTCAGATCTCGACCACAGTCACCTTTCATTTGCTTCTGAGCCGGCTTCTGATAATGCACGGGTTTGTTGTATCCGTCCAGCTTCCCAGCCTTTTCTTTGTCGAAGATGTCTTTAGCGAAGATATCCAAGCCCTTTTGAGCGGAAACAGACTGATTTCTGTTGATGAATGGTTCTTTGTTATAAATCAAAGGTCTGGATTGCGCGTTTTGAGGGTTCTTTGCCTGATCGCTTTTATCGCATTGATTGGTTGTCTCTTCTGTTCGTATGTCTCCGGCCCAGGTGAAGAAATCTATCTCAGGCGTTTGTTTCAGTTTTAGGACGTCGTGGACTGCGTCCATACTATCGTCACTCTCGGCGAAAGGTGATCTGTGATCGGGGTTTGGAAAGTCGAAGTTGTGAACGCTAAAAGGTACTACTTGAGACAAGTGCGTGAGGATCGGGAGTTCCATAATCTCCCTTGAAGAAGAGGTAGCGAAGCCTTATCAAAAGGCAGAAATTACAACTAGATTGAAATACACTATCCAAAGGCAAGAATTTAACTCGAAGAGTTTTTTTAAATTATGCACTCAACTCGTGTGTTTCTGAATACACGATTGCACAGGTCAATATTTTGATTTGAGCGTATTTTTAATGCAAACAATTTCAAGATAATAAGGTCACATACTAAATACACCGTCCTCTTGTTATCGGAGCTGACGCTGGGCGCGTATTCTGCCGAGCAAATGATTTAGCGCTTGATAACGCGGAGATAATTTTTTAAAATTATAATCTTTGAAGAAGTCTTTCGTCTAAATATACACTTAGCAAGTAAATAAAGTGTATTTTGTTTAAATAATACAGGTACGAATGTTCCGAATGGGCGAATTTAACAATTTAGGCACAAGTGTTTTAACAGTTTGAGCACGAAACGTTCCAAATTTGATGAATTTAATCGAAATGTTAAAATTTTTGCTGCACGTACTAGGTGTTTCAAATGGGTGAATTTACTAGTTGAATGTAACACAGTTGACGCACAAAAAAGTCTTGAAAGTTCGATTCACACACTGATCACACACCAATGAGTCAAGAATCAGATCGGCAAAGATAACCCCGTCAGTTACCTTGAAACCCTCACGCAGGACGCGTGATCTGTCAGATCTGATTCAAATCGCGGGGACGCGTCAGTTAAAACAGGACGAAGAAAGAGTTGTACAATTTCTTGATTCCTGTCGTCTCTCTCTGTCGGTGGCTGTGAAGAAGCGAATTCTCCGCGTGGAGCAGCATCATATCGGTGATCTTCTTATTCGGGGCCGATCGCGGCTTGGCGTACCGTGGCCCGACCTGCCTCCACAGGTCCAGCTGATCCGGCCGGCGCTTCTGATTCTGGTCTGGCTGATTCGGCTGACCGTAGAGGACGGCCTCCATCTGGTTTGGCTGCTGAGGCGGCTGTCCTTCGGTGCTCGGCCTGAGGCGCCGGGCAGGCGAGGAATGACGCGGGTTCTGCGGGCACCAGGCAGATAAAAGGCCCTTTGGCGCGAACCTGAAAAGAAAAGAGATTATGTTAATTAGCAATGCCACTGTTTTATACGAAATACATGTGTGCAGTTCACACCAGGTAGAAGTGAAACCTTAATAAAACTAAGCTGAGAGAGAATGAGATAAATGCAGTATCAGGAGTGGGATAATGAGGTAATCCACTGCTTCCTGGAATTGAATTTTAAAAATGCTTTCGTGTAGACGCGAGTATTTAAAAATTTTGAAGTGGGATGAAATATTCCAAAAACGCACGCAAAAATTAATAAAAAATGTTGAAAATAGCATTCATTTCAAAATCTTAAACAATGACGTCACTCCTTGTATCTAAGTGTAGTGTTTTCCGGTTTCCGTTTTTAAACCCCCGTAGCCGCGTTCCATGGCATTTTAATATGGAATACAATAGCTTCTATTGCAAAAAAGATGGCCGCCATTCAGTCTACCTAGAACAGCTGTTAACAGTATATGACAGTTGAGTCGACGGTATATTTTATCTGTGCTTCCCGCGTTAGTTTGCATAGATTTTTGACAGTTTTGTTACTGGCTGGAGAAATACCATGGCCTTAAACAACCCGTTTTATGACGTCACTCCTGCAAAAATGACGCAGTTAGTACATAGTTGGTATTTAGCGCGGTATTTGAAATGTGCAACTTTAAAAAATCGTATCTTCATCAATAACTTATAAAAAAATATTAAATATATTTTTTTTGTTTAGTTAAATAGTAAGTTTGTAGAAAAAAATTACTTTAGAAAACAGTGGATTCCCTCATTATAGGATTGATTTATTTTTAATATTGGTACCCATTTGATAATTTTTTTTCATTTTATTATTCATGATCCATGTCTTCAATTTCTACAAGTGATACGATCGGCTTATGATAACTGAAGTACGAGACGAAATTTTTTTTTTCGATTTTATCAATATATCTGTGAAATACCGCGTCAAGGCGCCTTCTCCCTCTGTTTTGCTACAAAATTTTTGGAGTCGAATGTACCTCTTCAGATACATGAATAGAACAAATTCTGTTTTATAGCCTAGGACCTCCACATTGTAAAAGTATAAGGGGTGCCGGCGATCAACTGGTAGATGTATCTGATAAGGTAGATGGAACTACTGCCAGCCGGCGGAAACTGTGTTCTATCTCATTCTCTCGCAGGCTAAATCGCATAGATCTATATGTTTGTCTCTTTTTAGTCGCTTTTTCGTTTCATAAATTTTCAAATCACTCCCAACGATTCTAAAGAGGTTTTCACTTTAAAAAAACTATATTAGCGTGCTATTTAACTAAGCAAAAAAAAAATTGTATTTTTTTTTGTGTGTTGTTAATGAAGATACGTTTTTTTAAAATTGCGCATTTCAAATACCGCGCCAAATACTACTATGTACTAAGTGCGTTATTTTTTGCAGGAGTGACGTCATAAAACGAGTGGCTAACGGCATGGTATTTCTCCAGCCAGTAACAAAACTGCCAAAATTCTATGCAAACTGACGCGGGACGGACGGCCGAAGCACAGATAATATACCGTCAACTCAACTGTCAGATATACTGTCAACAGCTGTTCTAGGGAGACTAAATGGCGGCCATCTTGTTTTGCGATAGAAGATTGTATTCCATATTAAAATGCCACGGAACGCGGTCCACTTTCTTGAAATGTGGCTACGGGGGCTTAAAAACGGAAACCGGAAACACTACACTAAAATACAAGGAGTGACGTCATTGTTTAAGATTTTGAAATGAATGCTATTTTCAACATTTTAATTTATTTTTGCGTGCGTTTTTGGGATATTTCATCCCACTTCAAATTTTTTAAATATTTGCGTCTACACGAAAGCATTTTTAAAATTCAATTCCGGGTAGCAGTGGATTTCCTCATTACCGTTCAAACTAAGCGAGGATCACTGCGAACAGAATACACGAGGGCCTGGGGGGGTTGCAGATGGTTAGGTTAGTTTTTTATTGAGGGATGATATAGTCACTGTACAAAACCAAAGTTGGCGGTGCTGAAAATACCCAAAGTTGTTATTATTTATTTTTTGACGTGATAACGTCTAATAAATCGATGAACGCCGGCTGCACACACGAAAACGCATGACTCATTGTCACGTTCCGCCTGAGCCGAGTGTGCAAGCGAGAGCGCGGAACAAGCGATAGAGAGGCACGATCGGCCTAAGCGTTCGGTTTGTGACGCATCTATCTCTCTTCCACTCCATCGGCCGATGCGTCCGAGTAGAAGGGAGAAGCTACAAAGTGAAAGTGAAATTAACGAGTGCAAAAGAATGTTAATTTATGTAAAAAAAATGTAATTTTCAATTAACTCCTGCTTTGTATTATACAAAATAATGATAATTCAGTAATAATAATTCAATTCAATTCATAAAAGTATGATTTTTTTCATCAATGTTTTCTTATGACGTTATCACGTAGAATTAATGTCCGTAAACCGACTTTACAGACAGCCAAAAGTTTTTATTGTGTTTTTAGGTTTTTTTTTTTAACGAGTATACTGTTAATTAATGAGAATCGGCTACTATTTTTGCTAAGGGCATGTTTAGAAACAAGCAGTAAAACGTCCGTTAATGCTCCCGAACTAACCGTTTATAGCATTGAATTACTAATTTCTGTTTTTATAAACAACTTATTATAATAACGATTCGCTATCCAAGCCACGCCCCCGACAAGCCCACATTTCTATATTTTATTTGTAATTTCGTAATTTGTCTGCGATACTCGAAGATCAATTATCAGTGATAATTAAACGTCAATAAGTCAATTTTTCCAACAAAATACTTTAAATTAAGCTAAATCATTAAGTTAAAAGTAAGTCATTTTATCATTTATGTTGCTGAATTTCACAGTTTTAAATGAACTCTTACTGGAATCCATCCAATATGGCCGCTGAATGATTGACATTTCAACGAGAAACGGATCGTTAGGAAAGGTAATACCTTACAATAGTGCCGGTAGCTGGTAACGGATAGATTACTTTACCAGCAGTTTTGAGAATAGGTGTCTCAGAAGAATATTAGGCGTGCGGCGGTTTGACTTTGTAAGGAACAAAGAAGTGAGGCAACCCAACCCTTGGTATCTACTGTCATCCTGCGTAGGCGTTTCGGCTGGCTAGGCCATATGCTACGTAACCCTCCCGAGAGTCTTAACCATGCTTGCCTATTTTTTACAAAGCATCAGGTTCTCGGCGTCCTGGACGTCCACTGTTGACAATTGATGTAGAATGATGATGATGATGACTGTGTCGGTTTTAAAATTCAGTTTTAACTGTAAAAACGGAACGGGTGGTGGCCCAATGGGTAGCGTCGCGGTATCTTGAGTCCAGAGATCGTCGGTACGAATCCCCACTTCGCCACGACTCGATTCCTATTTTCAAGCACACGCCGCTTAGGCTTTATTGAAAATAGTATTTACAAATTGAAATATGTGCAAATATTTATTTATTTGGACTTGTACATAGTGTTTTTTAAAAAATATATATATAATAATAATGTTCCCTCACTCGAATAACCCGTGCCGAGGGAAACATTTTACATTGTTTATAACGGGTATATTCTACATACAATCTTAATTTAAGTAACCCAACATCAATGCATTTATATTTTTTTTTTTAAATCATACAGATAAAAGTAAGTATGTAGTCTAAATTTAAAGTCAAAAATCCCCTGACTATCTACTTGGCCTGATCCATTCCTCCAATTGTGCACGACCCACCTCCACAATCCATTTTTTATGGCTACTTTGTATCATAGGATTGCATAGATTTCTTTAAAAAAAAAAATGCGGAGGAAAAGAAGGTTATATACGCGACCAAATGCTTTCATTGCCCCTATCACTGTCTCGGCTCTAAGATTGTCATAAACACATTCACCCCAACCTGCTCAAGGAGCTGGTCCAAATTTACAGTGATAGGGGTATTAGTAATTCTACCCCTTTCTTAGTCGTTAGTTACAACTACCCCCCCGCCCAACCGCAGCCTCCCATTCGCCCCCACCAATCACGCCTAGAGAAGACGCGGCAGCAACCCCAGCTGAGTCCAAAGTGAAAAAAAAATATATAAAATTTTTTTAAAAAAATATGGATAAATAAATAAAATTTTAAAAAAAGTGCAAATAAAAAAATAGGAAGAAAAGAGGTTCCAACTGAATGTACTAAATTTCGCGGATTAGCTTTAAAAAATTGGTAGAGTTGAGCTGGACTGAAAAAGACTCAATAGTCTTTAAAACAGTTTTGGAAAAGGGTGGGGTTTTCACTGTCGGTTTTGAAAATATAAAATAAATAAAATAAATCACAAACCTCGTTTCTCTACTGCGCGCCCAGAGTCCTGGGTGTAGGGCCTGCTATAAAGCCATGCTGGCGATTACCGTCACTTGATTGTTATAGTCAAAGACTTGTATATCAATATGAAATACATTGGTCCAGATACTTAAACGCCAGCTTCAAAAATATCCGATATACCAGCAAATAAATTAATAAAAATATTTAATAAGAATATTACTGTTGGCGTGTTTTTCAATCGGGCGATTCACTAGTCACTTTTATACCTTAGAGAAATATAAATTTATTTCGCTTTTAGTGATTCAATCAGACGCTTTACCACTCACAAATATCCATTTTTTTATTTTTTTTTTAATGTTCATAAAAACGATCAAATATCACTTTTTTTCACTTTCACCGTATTTTTTTCCAATACATTTGCTTTATTAGATTTTTTTTTATTTTATATATATTTGTTAAGATGAATTTGTGAATAGAAAGTACATTAAAATAATGTGAAGTTATTTGTATTTAATTAAATTAAGTAAGATTTAATATGCAAAGACATGATGATAGCTAATATTTGAATTTTAAAAATATACAAGTAATTTGATATAATTAAAATGACGTGCATGAGGTCGCGGGTTCGATTCCCGTCGGGTCAACGTGAAATATTTATTTACATGTTATTTTCATATTAATATTTCATGTGTGCCACTTTGGACTGGTATTGAAGCGTAAGACTGATCATCCCACCTTTATGTAATAAAATGACCAAGATACACTGCACTTGGTATACCAATGCAGTGCCCTATGCACCATTAAAAGTAGCAGTAGAAGTAAAATTAAAATAGTTTTTAAGGATCGCGGCAAACGGGATTTGTATTCTAGAAAAAGTAATATATTTTTCGCGCTTAGGTTTTATTATTTTAATAAAAAATCATTTACTTGATTGTATTCACAAATTCAAAAAAATAAGGCTTATAAAAAAATCTATTTTTTTAAGTATTTTTAAGATCACTATTTTAGTTTAGTAATTTTAATTTGATCGAACGCTAACTTCTTAACTTTCGCAGTTTTCAAGCGATTCACATCTCTAAATATACCACTTTATTCCTTTTTCAAAATATCACTTTTACGTTCGATTCACAGATTCAAATTCAAAAAGTCGTTCAATCAATTTTCAGTTTTCAGTGTCCGCGATTCGCGACTTCGCAACGTTATCATTCGTTCTTTTTCTAAAATTCAAATCGCTTTCGCGGGTCGAATGTCACAGATAATTCGGACAGAAAAGGCGGTAAAAAATCTCATTAGATGCGCGAGAAATCCGAACACCAACTGCCGCAATACGGAAAGAGGCGGGATATTTTTTCGCCTGTCAACTTGTTTGGAAAAGATGGCCGCCTGCGATAGCGGACGAGACGCTAGTGTGTTAAGAATTACCAAGACAAATATTTCGCATGGACCAATCAAGACGGGAAATAATATGTAATATGTAGATATATGGTGTGATATAATTAAGCGAAGAATGCACGCAACTAAAGATCTAGAACAATTGAATAGTCTACGATGTGACGCCATTTTTGATTTATTGTCATTAATAGTTGGATAAAAAGACGTTGTCGGAGGGCTACGACATTAATAGAAAAATAAAACAGTCTGTATGTATTCTTACTCTACAAACGGTTGAATAGAAACGGTTTTGACATAATAAAATGATCAAGATACACTGCGCTTGGAGTACAAGTGCCCTATGCACCATTTGTGCGGATAAGGGAAAGTAGTGGTAACATGATCAATGATAGCCCCACCCTTTCCCTAGACTGCTTTTAAAGACTATTGAGTCTTTTTTCAGTCCAGCCAACTCTGCCGATTTTTTCAACAAGCTAAACCGCGATTTTTAAGATTGTTGGTGTGATAAAAATACGGATGAATTTACGTTATGTACGCGAACAAATGCTTTCATTGCCCCTACCACTGCCTCGGCTTATGTATTATAATTGTCATTGTTTCCATCACCCAAACCAACCAGAGTCGGCCCAAATTAATAGTGGTAGGGTATGTTAATTTCTACCCGATCATTATTTATTAGTAATTACTACCACCTGTGTGGAGACCGGCATACTGCCTCACATCCCAGACATCCACCCGTGCATCCGTGCATCCGCGGTCAGGGTTTTCAATGGAGGGGGGATTAGGGAAAAGAGGGGAGGGGACAGAAAGCATGTGTGCATTTCACACTATCATCCCATCATCCTATCTGGCAGACACTATTTCATACGTCCCCTGCCGTACCTTATCACAATACCTATCTAAAGACCATCCTATTCTTACAAAAGACACCACACAATTGGGTTCTTCCCGATAACATGAATATCCTTGAAAACGTTATAAATGTTTAAAGTATATTATAACAATTCCAACAATATAAAACACAATGATCTAAAATGTTGTTTTCATTTATAAATTTATGTTTTAAAAACACGAAATTACGAGTGACTTTTAACGCCCGTTATTGGCTAATGACGTCATATCCGTCTACCGTGGAAGGCGGGAAATTCATTCCGGAGTGTGCGCCATATTGCTGTGACGTCACACCGCATGCGCGCTTAATTGAGGATTTTGCGAGCGATTTGAAAAAGCGCTATTTCAAACCGCGCTAAAAAATTCATATGACACCGTAAAAATTAAAAAAAAATTCCCATGATACTGTAATTTTTCAATCATTTTTTTAAAAAAAAAAAAAAAAAAATCGGAAATAACCCAATTGAGTTGAGGGATGGGATATAATTTGAGACCTCCACGCACGCACGCACATGGTCCACATCAGATTATCCAATCCGATCCTCACCCGAAGCCATGTACCCTTAATAACTGTCAGGTGAGCCAAACGTCGCGCCGTCCATTCAATATTCCACACAGTTTTCGCTTTATACGGGACAGTTTGCACAATGCTCAAGAAACTGTACAGTTTTCGAGAGCCTTGACCATGCTTGCGTATTTATCAAGACATCAGGTTCTCGGCGTTACACTGCTGACAATTCGTTGGCAGCTTGCGTCAGAACCATGGGACGTGGACCTTACTTAAATAGCGTTAACTTTTTAAATAACTTTTGAATACACAAACATTAGAAAATAGAAAAATATTAAATGATTTGCTCTTTCTGTTCAAAGTATTAAAATCTATGTTTGATTGTTGTCAACTAACAAATTTAATTAGTATACGAGTGCCTGGTCGAGTTACACGTAGTAATGCACTATTTTACTGCGGCCAATCATCGACCAATTACAGTGCAAACTCACCTATACGACGAATGCACGCACTGGCTAACAAGTATGCTAACAATATTGATGTTTTCAACACAAATCTAGTGCATTTTAGGGAACAGTGTCTTGATGCCATCTCTGGCGGTAATGAATAACAACCTACTGTGTAATCATTTAAAAATGTCTATGTAAAAGCCCTGTGGGCGTAAAAACAATAAAACAATAAAATAAAATAACAACAACAATAATATATCTCTTTGAGTTTTTGAAATGAGGAAATCCACTGCTACCCGGAATTGAATTTTAAAAATGCTTTCGTGTAGACGCGAATATTTAAAAATTTTGAAGTGGGATGAAGTATCCCAAAAACGCACGCAAAAATTAATAAAAAATGTTGAAAATAGCATTCATTTCAAAATCTTAAACAATGACGTCACTCCTTGTATCTAAGTGTAGTGTTTCCGGTTTCCGTTTTTAAACCCCGTAGCCGCGTTCCATGGCATTTTAATATGGAATACAATCTACATACAAGCTTCTATTGCAAAAAAGATGGCCGCCATTCAGTCTCCCTAGAACAGCTGTTAACAGTATATGACAGTTGAGTCGACGGTATATTTTATCTGTGTTTCCCGCGTCAGTTTGCATAGATTTTTGACAGTTTTGTTACTGGCTGGAGAAATACCATGGCCTTAAACAACCCGTTTTATGACGTCACTCCTGCAAAAATGACGCAGTTAGTACATGGGTAGTATTTGGCGCGGTATTTGAAATGTGCAACTTTAAAAAATCGTATCTTCATCAATAACTTATAATTTTATAAAAATATTAAATATATTTTTATTCTTTAGTTAAATAGTAAGTTTATAGAAAAAAATTACTTGAGAAAACAGTGGATTCCCTCATTATGTAGTATTATGGTCTTACGGCAATTTCTTACACTTCTGACTTCCAAGAAAATAGCTCGCATTTGGCCGATCAGTCGTCTAATTAATTATTATTGTAACTGGCCATGTCTGAGTAGATAAACATAGCGATCAGCGAGTATATTATTAATTAGTCCGGAGCGGTAGATTAGCAGAGATACTGTATATTGTAATATTAATACAAGGATCAGCGACAATCTATCCGAAGGTCAAGGGCGCGAGATAAAATGGCGGACGGCAGCCATTTTGCTAAAGAGGCTAAATTGGCAGTGCATAATGGAGTTCTGGTACCAACCCTTATGGAAGTGAAGCATGGAGTTGGAAAAATAAGGATGAAAGTAGATTTAATGCAGTTGAAATGCGATCTATGTGTGGTAAGACTATGTATGATAGGCGCACTAATGTTGAAATTAGAGCAGAATGCAAGGCTGAGATAAGCATTAACGACAAAGAAATGTTTTTACGTTGGTTCGGTCATGTAGAGCGAATGGATTATGAAAGAACGGCTAAAAAATGTATGATGCGACTGTGCCTGGATGTAGAAGTCGAGGAAGGCCGAAAAAGACATGGCATGATCAAGTAAAACAAGTGCTTGAAAGTGGGCATGTAAGAAGTCAGAATAATCGACGTGCGTGCATGAGAAGATGTATGAATGTGGAGGAGCAAGAGAAGTATGCCAGGACAGAGTGGTGTGGCGTTCTATATTCTCTCTGCCTACCCCTCCGGAGAAATGGCGTGATGGTTAGTTAGTTAGTTAGTTAGCGCGCGAAAGGGCAAAAATTCAAAACATCATGCTCTTGAGACTAGAGAAAAAATTAAGCATCTTCCATCCTCCATTCCAACGCTCTCCTTCCTTTGGTCTGAGCCGAGGTTGCTGCCGCTTCTATGGACGTGGATGGCGAGAGGCGGGCGGGAGGTAGTTGTAACTAACGATTAAAAAACGGGTAGAATTACTAATATCCCTATCACTGTAAATTTGGGACAACTCCTTGAGCAGGTTGGGGTGAATGTGTTTATGACAATCTTAGAGCCGAGACAGTGATAGGGGCAATGAAAGCATTTGGTCGAGTATTTAACCTTATTTTCTTCCGCTTTTTTTAATTTAATTTAACTTAAACTTATTTTTTTAATTTTTTTATTTTTAAAAGAAAAAAAAATTGTTTACAGAAAGTAATTGTTTAAAGAAATACAATAAAAACACATTAAGTCAAATAAGAACTTATCGAAAGAAGCAAAATTGGCAGTACACAACGGAGTTCTGGTACTAACCCTTATAGTGTAAGAAAATTAGACCAGAAATGATCATTTAGGGGAAATAATTCGTGTAGTTTTGAAAATTGACACATTTGTTCCTTGAGGTGTCCTGATCAACATATTCAAAATCCTCTATGGTGGGGGGTGTGCTAACTGCGGGGGAGGGGGGGAAAGGTCCCCTTTTTCAGATTTTGGGTTATATCTCGAAAACCTTATGAAATAGCGTTAAAGTTTTTTTCTACAATAATTATCTACATAAAATTTACTACAAATTAAGTTCTTTTCATTTTTACTGTAGGATTAATACTTTAGGAGGAAACAAGGGTCCAAGAATGGGAAGCGCAAAATTTTGCGCGGCCGTAGGCGTCTCCCCGTGTTTTTTCATTCTTGTCTAATTAAAACCCGTCTCTTCCCCTTCTCCGCCTTCAGACCGCCAGCCAGTGTTGCTAATTTAGCAACCTTATAGCTAGACTAAGCAACATTTTTACTTAAAAAAACATTTATTTTTCGTACTGACAAATAAAAGCAGCTTTATATGACGTTTTTCCTAAAACTGACATTACCGTAGATTTAAAAACAAGTTTTACTATTGTAGATGGTGGGTATCTTCTTCACCGTACTAAGTGGCAAGCAGGTTTTACTTTTTCCGATATATGTGATCAGTACATTTAAGTATGTGAAAGTTCATTACGGATCTAAATTGTGTTCGATGGCTTCGATGCGAAGGACGAAAGTAGACTGAATGCTGTTGAAATGTCATCTCTCTGTGTGGTAAGACTATGTATGATAGTGTGATGTATTGGTATGGGGGCTTAAGGAATACACGACAGTGACAATTATGATGGGTATAATATAATACGTTTTACTGACTATGCTCCTCAGAACTCTAACTGGGAATGCCGGGCACATACACACGTTCGTACATCTTCTGTCACCCTCACACACAGTCTCATTCACACACAGTCTCATTCACACACATATCTCACTGATAGGTGTACAAATGTCGAAATTAGAGCAGAGTGCAAAGTTGAGATGAGCATTAACGACAAAATTAGGAAAGGGCTTTTACGATGGTTTGGTCATGTGGAGCGAATGAGAGATGAAAGAACGGCTAAAAGAAGTTTAAATGCAAGTGTGCCTGGATGTAAGAGCCGCGAAAGGCCGAGAAAGACATGGCATGACTAAGTATGACAAGTACTTGAAAGTGGACATGTGAAAAGTCGGAATAATCGGCGTATTCATTTTAAATTTACCCTACACCTCAGGGCACCCGCTAAGTTTTTTACTTTAATTGATAGTAGTTAAGTGCTCAAATTTCAATGTCTCCAAGGTTTTAAAATTTTTGTAATTTTCCCATTTAAAAAAAAAAAGTTTTTTTGAGAAAGAAATACCAAGAAAAATGTGTTAAAGAGTTGAAAAAATTAGAACTATCAATGGTTGTTTGTGAGGAGTGCTTTTTTTTTTTAAAACCCCCAA
>JAGVSP010004037.1:0-38095 GCA_022494985.1 Micrasema minimum
CCGTTTTCTTTCAAAAAGTTGACAATTCCCAATTTGGCGATAAAAAAATCTTAAAAACCTCAAAAATAAATAGAAATTTAAAATTTATTTTACTGTTTGTAATAATAATACATACTTTATATATATAAAATTACCCCCCCCCTTATGCCTTAAAACTTACATTACAGGACATGTGACCCATTTTCGTCAATTATTGAAGAAAAAATTAAAAAAACGGGACACATAGACACTTAACCGACAATATATTCTTTTAATATGTATATATTTGAAATTTCTTCTACAGACGTATATTAAAGGTGGAACTGCCTGCCCCATCTTAGGATTTCAGTAAATGCACGAAACCGGTTCGCCGCGTGAAATAAAAACATCCGTCTTGGGTTTTAAATCCAGTTTTAGGTCTATAAGTACGTACTTGGTACGTAAGTAAGTAAGTAAGTATCAAGCGCTTTTCAAAGGTGAACATCAATACATTGCACAATAATATTATAAGTCGATCCATATATTCTAAAATCCTATCAAACCCAATTTTCATTTATAAATTCCTGTGCTTTTTCCTTTATTAATACATTTACAAGTTTTTATCAATTTCCATCAAACATTGAAAAGAAACGAAAATTGCTAAAATTATATATAAATCTTATATCGTAGTAATGAAGGCATTACAAAATATCATATGATTTGTATTTTAAAGAAAAAAAATATATTCTTAGAATTTACTGTCTATAATCACATTCTTATTCGCATGTTCTAAATTTTTCCACTTAAATAAAATAATAATTATCCTTTAATATTGGCATCTACTTTTTGTCTGGATACCAGTACATAAAAACAAAAAAGATAGAAAACAAGATCAGCAATAAATAAAAAATTGAATAAATTAATAAAAAGGAAAAAAAAAAATTATCGATAAAACGTGACACTAAAATTAATATAAAATAAAGTTAATCGAAGTGGTCGAACATATTTAATTAAATAAAAATAATTTGCATAATCAAATTTCAAGGAAGTATTACGTATTCAAATATATTAAAATGATCAGGACCAAAAAAAACATAACAACACTACCGATTTTATTCAGATGTCCTATTTACATATTTACTTGTGAACAAAGCTGAGTTCGGGGACACTCGACCGTGTACTCATAATTACTTACGAATTATTACACATATAATGCGTATTCATACCTAAATACTTTCAAATCAAATTTGAACGTGTCTCTGATCATCCACGTTTAATTGAGAAACACCTAACTAACTACTAACTAAGCTCATCACGCCATTTCCCCGTAGGGGTAAGCAGAGAAGGATAGAAACACCACACCACTCTATCTCTGAACAGACTTTCCTTTGCCTTTCCTCTACCATTCAAACATCTCCTCATGCACATACGCACGCCGGTTATTCCGACTATTTCACCATGTCCACTTTCAAGTACTTGAATGTACTGTGTCATGCCATGTCTTCTTCTCGTCTACCGCGGTTTTCTAACGTCTCAAGCACACTTGCGTTTTAAACTTCTTTTAGCCGTTCTGTTATCACTTCATGAACGCTCCACATGACCAAACCCATCGTAAAAGCCCTTCTCTAATTTTGTCGATAATGCGCATCTCAGCCTTGCACTTCTTCTCTATAATTCGACATTGTACATCTATCTATTCATACCCTAGATCTTACCACACATTCGCCTGAGAAGATCGCATTTCATCAACAGCATTGAGAGTCTACTTTCATCCTTCTTTTTTCCAACACCGCTTTCATAACAATACATCAAGGGTTTGTACCAGTATACCTAATACTATCAAATCAAATTTGAACGTAACTCTGATGATTACGATTTATTGAGAAACAAGAATAGCAAAAAAAAAGATAATAAAGACAAGTATGAAATATTATGTGTAGGTGTATTAGTTTCTTCTGATGTGTAAATCTTCGATTAGTAGTAATACAGAAGCCCTATTAGAACTTTCCTGTAGGTAATCTTACATTTACTTAATTATATTATATATAAAATCTAATGCCGTGAGTTAATAAATGTAAATTAATTTGCCGACGCTATCTTTGAAAGTAGAAAATTCGTTCGGAATTTATATAATTTCCTCGTAATTTTAAGCGGAGGTGGATTTAATTCAGCCTCACATAGGATCGATCGTAAATATCGAAATGAGAAATGGAACCCTAGTTACTTGTTCGCTCAGTAATCCTTTAGGTTCTCTCCCGCTTCATGGTAATATACTCCACTTTGACTTATACTACTGCATTAGTCCTTAGCAGGGTTAGCATAACGAGTAAGTAGCCGTTTTCGACTAATTTCAACCAAAGCGAATCAACCGGTTCTCTCAAATGTGGTGTCTGTACACCACTTAGCTGATAGTGTAATATAGGTAGGAGTGACGCCGCGCCCGCCGTGTAGGTACGACGCACACGGGCGCGAGTCTAAGGAACGAGCGGACTTCGGTCCGAAACATGAAAGTACTGAATCCTTGTTATTAATAATGATTGATTTATAAAAACGACATATATTTTTATGAAATGGCACTTTTTAAAAATTTTTAACTATCCGGAACCTTACTGAACTATAACTGAGCTCCAAAGTTACTGCTTTCAAGCGGGTTGAGAAAAAATGCAGAAAATTAGACCAATTTTCAACGATGTTTTTTTAGCATTTGTTCCCAAGTATTAAGAGAAATATTTTATAAATTATACATTATTAACTATGTATTTTTAAATCATATAAAAATATGTAAAAAGTTTGTTTACTGATCATTTAAAATTTAAACAAATAAAAAATAGAACACATGTAAAAAAAAAAAAAAAATTCAATTCAACCCTCAATATAGTACAATCGACGCATCTCGACGAGTAACCATAAATAGCCAAATAAAAAGCACAAACATTAAATTTATATATTTTAGAAAAAAAAATAGCCGGGAAAAAGCCGAAGTTTTTTTTTTCTATATTTTTAGTTTTAGACACACTCCTACTCCTTTCCTAATGAAAGCGCGTAGTATGAACTTATAGAATTGTCATTAAATTAATAAAAATAATTTTAAAATACTACTACCACTACCACTTTCCCTTATCTAAACTCAATTAATGCATAGGGCACTGCATTGGTACACCAAGTGCAGTGAATCTTGATAATTTGTTAAAAATAAGATAGATTTAAAATAAAACAATGTGTGCATAGAATTCCAATACTTCATAAATACTGTGACTAATAAAAAGCTAGTAAAAAAGCATTTAAGTTATCGGTACACCAAGTGCAGTGTATATTGATCCCTCTTCTTTATATTTTTTAACATCCGGAACCTTACTGAACTGAGCTCCAAAGTTACTGCTTACAAGCGGGTTGAGAAAAAATGCAGAAAATAGACCAATGTTCAACGATTTTTATCATTTTTACCAAGTATTTAAACGAAAGATTTGATTAATTTATACATCATAAACTCAAGTATTTTTAACATATTAAAATATGTAAAAAGTTTGTTTACTGATTCATTAAAATATTAAAACGAATAAAAAATGAACAACATGTAAAAAAAAAAAAAAAAGTTTTAATTCAACCCTCAATATAGTTCAATCGACGCATCTCGACGAGTAACCATAAATGCCAAATAATAGCATAAACATTAAATTAAAATATTTAAAAAAAAAAAATAGCCGGAAAAAGCCGCAAGTTTTTTTTTCTATATTTTTAGTTTTTAGACACTCCTCCTCTTTCCTAATGATAAGCGCGCGGTAGGTGAACTTATAGAATTGTGTCATTAAATTAAAAAAATTATTTCAAAATATTACTACCACTACTACTTTCCCTTATCCGTAACCCAATGTTGCATGGGGCACTTCATTGTACATCAAGTGCAGTAAATCTTGAATCACTTGTTAAAAATAAGATAGATAATAAAATTAAAACAATGTTGCCATAGAATTCCAAAACTTCATAAATACTGTGTACTAATAAAAGGCTAGTAAAAAAGCATTTAACTGTAACTTAAATCGAGTCTTTGAGACGGGTAGCTAAACGCGCTTACCACTGTGCCTACGGGGCGGATCTAATGAATAACTAATAATAATATATTATTTTACCATTATTCTATTCCAACTTACTCACCATTAATGAAAATTAAATAAGTTTAACCTTCTTTTCACAATTACCAACATACCTTTTACTAGATTTTTAAATCAATTTCTTGACTAGGTTTTATATGAAAAATTTTTAAAAATGTCTTTCAGTTTCAATAGTAGTTTATTTTTGTTATTATACTCAATGCTTTTAATAATAATTGTTTCAGCGACTGGAATGTAGCACGAAAACTTTGAAATGTTTATTTGACTATTTAAACTTAGTTTTTTTTAATTATTGACCACAAAATAGTCTAATTTCAAAGAATGTATGTTATTTAATCAATCTTAAAAATAATTTTGTGTTCTTTTATGTTAAAAGAGGTTAAAAAAAATAAAAGACAACTTAATTTTTTTTAAATATATTTTCTACAATAAAGAAGGCAATATTTTTAAAATAAATTTTGTTTTTGATAATTTTTTTTATACATCTAAAAAATATTATTTTTATTTGTTACTGAGCAATAATATTTCTACATGTTTTACCTATATACAGTAAAAAAACTAGCTTAAAAAAATTCTCAACAGTTACTTGAATAAAGTAGCAATGTCCGCAGAATGACCGTTTAGTTCCAACTGTGCGAAAAACGGCGGGCGATACTCAGCATTTCTTTCGGGTATTGAGTCCTCGCTTTGATATACATATGTTCTATATATAATGATCATCTGTATTATTACTGTATAACCAGTTAAAAAGGTTTTTCTAGTATAATAAACCTACAACGGTCCTACAAATGTATATGGTGCAATTAAGGCAATAGAAAAACAAGAGCGGATTCGACACTTAATTTTGTAATACATATTTATTCGCTATCTATAAAAACAACCGTAATTATTATTTTGCTTTTTTTTATTTTATTTATTTTATGTAAAACCAAACACACGGACAGACGCGGATTTTTTTTTCCATCTAATTTAATCAGCTTTTTAAAGCTGTTGATTCTTGGGTTTTATTGTCTTAGAGAAACTCTATCTGCAAAATTAACGTAAATTATGATTTAAAGAATTTTTAATAACAAACAAATTTATAAGTGAACTCGATACCTATTGAAAAAATTATTGAGTTTCAGAAGATAACTTATTATCTACAATCAACACTTCCTATTAATTGATACATTTTGTTGCAGCATCAATTTTTTTTTTAAAAATGAAATCTGGTCAACAATCCGCCACTGAAATATGAAATAATTTGCAAAATGCAAGTCTACGTAATTATTTTAAGGCCTATAATGAGCTATACGTTATACCACCATGCCACACGCCACACATACCACCTAGAAAATGTTGTGTCCAACACGCACTAATAATTTGATTGAGAAAAAAGTAATTACTTAAATACAGATACTACTAATGAAATAAAACCTGGTTGTGGTTTAGTGTAGTCTAGATTAAATTCAAAGTGAAAACTAAACAAGAAACCGGGCTGTGGTCTAGTGGTTATAGCCGTAGACTCTTAATAATTATAATCCCTAAAATATAATAATAGGTCATCCTGTTTCAACTTGTTTTCCTATTTCTGATTATCCGACTACTTTAAAATAATACAAATAAAATTAAAATACTTATCTAAGTTTGTCATTAAAACTTTAAAAAATATATATATATGTAAAAAAGGTAGTACATTGGTAAAACAATTTTTTTCCTAAAATTCTGATGAACTTTTTCTAACGAAAATTTGTACCGTTATTTCCGTTTGAAGCTGTTTTGACAACCCTGATTCGGGTACGTTTCCCGTAAATGAGTTATATCAGTATGTAACGACTGCTTACTAGCACCTTACCTACACTAGTTAACTTTACAAAGATACTTAATCAGCAGTCTAAATGGGATAATTCAACCTTTTTATGGCCCACTTTTGAATTACCCACTCATCACTTGGCCCAGCCTATCTCCTATCCTATTCAACTTCAGGTAGTTCAAGTCTTCACGTCGTTAACTTTAAGATTAATTTTGTTTGATCTCATCAGCCATTTTGAAATACAATTCAACTAGAGGAGTAAATTTTGTAAGGCATAAAGAGTTATCAATTCACCTTTCGCTGTTTATATTTAATATTTCATTTTTAATATCGTAAATTAATACGTAGTCTGGAACATTTTCAGCATTATAGAATAAACTCAAAACCAGTAAAAAAACATTAATATATATTTTTTAAATAATATTATTTTATCCTACTACAAATTTTTAATATTTATATTAATATTTCATTTTTAATATCGTAAATTAATACGTAGTCTGGAACATTTTCAGTATTATAGAAAAAACTATCAGAAAAGAAACATTAATATACTTTTTTTTAAATACAATTATTTTATCCTACTACAAATTTTCATTATCCACACCCAATGTTGCATAGGGCGCTGCATTGGTACAGTGAATCTTAATTCCTTTATAACATAAAAGTAAAATAATCAGACTAACACTTCAACGTTAATCAGATATGATAATGAATAACCATATTTAATCAGATATTTCATATTAACCCTGTGAGGAATCGAACCCCCATCTGTCCGCTTCGTGGCGTATGGATAACGTATTGGGCTACCACGCATGAGGTTATTATAAATAGTGAAATATAAATAAATGGATGAATATATTTATCTCAATACAACGTGCAATATTTTGGAATAAAAAACGCTTTTACATTATTTTCTGTACATAAATCAAATCGAAATGTGTACCTATTTCCTAATATTTTCAAAAGATTTCTTGTAAACATATATCTATCTAAGTAATTAGACAATTTCAGATTGAAATTTAGTTAATTTACGAATGCAAATTAGGTAAACAATGTCGTAAATACGAAAAAGTAGAACGGATACATTAGGTATTATTTGAGTGGAAAAAATAATTCAATCGAAAAATACCAGTGAAAGAATAATAACGTGGGTAAACAATAAATAAGAGTCCTTTCAAATTCGTGTTGTAAATAAAGGTCCCTCTTCCTGATAAAATAACTTTCATTTTGGCCGCAAATTTCAAAGAAAAAGAAATTAAAGTTCTTTTATGTTAAAAAATATAATCCGTTGCCAAAATGGTATCACAAAACAATAACTTAAATCATTTCAAATGCGACAGTTTCTAAAGCGCAACTCCGCATAAGCTGGAGCGCCATCTTGAAAGCGATTCAAAATGGCTTCCGCTTTACTTCTAACCTGATATATGCGGGAAAGTTGAGCAATTTTTATATATTTCTCATGTGGAAATATTTCCACTTTCCCATGTGGTCGACATGTCAAAAACATGTTTACTACCGGCGATAAATTCCGCTGTTTTTCCATGCGATTTTGAATATGCCCATGCTTGAAAATTTCGGCAATAATTCCTTATATTAAGGACTGATTATGAGGGTAGGCTCTCGTGCGGAAATTAGACCTCCAATATAGCTAGAAGTTTTGAAGGGCAAAGATATGTTACGGGTTTATGACCCATGCTCTAAGCCACCTATTTATTAAATAATTATAATTTTATACAGTCGACAATGTGAAAAGAAATACATTTTGTATCATAAATTAATTTTATTATACTTTTTATAATCGCCTCGTGGTGAAGCGGTATCGCATTGTACTACCACGCATAAGAGCGCGGGTTCGATTCTTGATGGAGGTCAATATTAAATATGTATTGGAATGTCATTATCACATGAAAATATTTTACGTGTGGACATATACTTTAGACTGAAGCATATTACCTTCACGTAGCAAATGATCAAGATTCACTGCACTTGTTGTACCAATTCAGTGTCGTATTCACCATGGGTGCGGATAAGGGAAAGTAGTAGGATTACTTTTTGTCACTCATATTCTAATACAAATAGTACCTACCACAGTGTAGGTATACTATTGTGGAGAAGTACCTACCTTCAAAAAGAAATTTAAAAAAATACAGTTTTAATTTCAAATTTTAATGACGTAATGTTCATTATATAAACCTTGACTAACAAGAGAATGTCCTCTTTCGTTCTTCGTCAGTGGTCCCATAATTGTAGATATTTTCTGATACTAGTAATTTTAGAATCGTCATAATTTCTTCTTGTAATTTGGTTTTCTCTGAAAGTGTATAAATTCAATATAAAAAATCAATTTATTTAGTTAGTGATAATTTCATAATATTTGATGGCAAAGTTCAATTTGTTAATAATTTTTAAGAGAGTAAAAATATGTGTTAAATCCTGATAAGGTAAAGATTCTTTATTTCATTAATCAGCATTTTGGAAATTATTGAAATATAATATTTTCGTGTTGGAATAAGGGATACTATCTTGGGAAGTTTTTAATCCTGTTCCTAGAGCACTAAAGTAAAGCTCTACAAAAATCTGTTTAGATATAAGCGCAAGCGCGCGGTTTCCTTAGCTACGGCTGATAACAAATACATTTGTTTTAGTTTTTCAATTTGATTGACTTGTGATTATCAACATAGATTTATAAAATAAACTTGGAAATACTCTTATACTGTTGGTTCACTACTCACTCCCCGCTTACCCCTACATTATTATTTACATCCATCTTCTGAAAAATAATGCGATGATTAGAAATCGCTCCGCGTATTACGGTTTTACAATGTGCTCAATGCAAATAGCTTAGTGGATAAAGCACTTAAGTCCTAGATTCAAGTCCTGTAGCAAAATATTATTTTTTAAGTGCTTTCATGATTGCACATTGTAATTCTGATGTTTTTGACGTGATAACGTCTAATAAATCGATGAACGCCGGCTGCATACACGATAAGCATGACTCATTGTCACGTTCCGCCTGAGCCGAGTGTGCAAAGCCAGAGCGCGGAACAAGCGATAGAGAGGCACGATCGGCCTAAGCGTTCGGTTTGTGACGCATCTATCTATCTTCCACTCCATCGGCCGATGCGTCCGAGCAGCAGCACACAAGAAGAAAAGTAGGATCAGCCTTATTAGTGTAATAATTACAAGACTCAGATGCGTTAAGCTAACCAACACCACATCGTTAGAGCAACAAGCAACATTAGGGAAACAGTAGGTAAAAAAGGTTTTCTTTAAGTTTCTATATTGAGGAATTGTCCGCCTCGTAGCATACCTAGTGGTAGAGCATTTGGCTACCGAGCATGAGGTCGCGGGTTCGATTCCCGTAGGGAGTCAACATTAAATATTTATTTACAAGTGATTTTCATATTGTGTGATATCTTGGACTGGTACTGAAGCTTAAGACTGATCATCCTACCTTCATGTAATAAAATTATCAAGATACACGGCATTTAGTGTATCGAAGCAGTGCCCTATGCACCATTTGGTGTCGATAAGAGAAAGTAGTAGATATTGAGGAATACCTCGCTTTTACATAGAAGGTTTAATAGGAACAAAGGTTGTATTTATTTATATGTCAATGTTTATAGTAACATTTCAACACAATATATACATAATATGTCATAGCACCTATTTAGTGCACAACACAATGTACGAAGTAAATTTCTGAGGACAGCAAGAATGAAGAAACAAGTATTTGCAACAATAATATTTTATTTTATTTTATTTTATTTATTAGGGATTACTTAACAGCAATACATAGAATAAGGTATACCGAGTAAATTTAAACATTATAAAAGCCAATAACAGAGATCCACAAAAAACACATTAAAGAAAATACAAAGGAGGAAATACAACTATAAAAAATTAAAATACATTATATTAAAAGAGAGAGAGGGTGGGTGGGTGTGTGTGAGTGAGTGTAAGGCTGGGAGAAAGGGTGATAGAGTGGGTGCATGTGTGTGTGAATTCTATGAGAATAAATACTATCGCTGATTTTTAACAGAGAGAGGAAAATAATTATTTTATGACTCTTTTTTTAAATATAAATTTGCTACAGTCAAACAAATCAATATTGCTGAACTTTGTATTATAATTACGAGTTATACGAATCAATGGAGAATTATGCGCATAGTTACTACTAGCTACTGGCAAATGGAATAGAGATTGAGACGTGTGACGAGTACGGTAGCCAGGTACTTTCAGGGCCAGCTCAGATACCAGAGCTGGACTGTCAAGACGTCCGCTTATCAAGTCATGCAGGATTCCCATGTCCAACGATAGACGACGATCTTCAAGGCTAAGCAGGTGATGTATGTCACAAGAATTTTTATAATTAAGATCTGTGAACCTACACCTCCAATTGAGATGTCGTAAGAATGTCCATTGAATTTTCTCTAATCTATCCTTGTAAGTGATATATTGTGGAGACCAAATACAAGAAGCATATTCCAGCAGACTACGAACGTAAGCATAGTAAACTGTTTTGATGCAACTAATATCATTAAAAACCTGACAAGTACGAATGACAAATCCCAAATTGCTATATGCACGATTCATTATATTATCGATATGGGTTCTCAAAGGTTAATTTCTTGTCTAAAATTACTCCTTGATCACGCACAGATTCAACCCGTTGTACAACTTGGTTGCCTATTTGGTATTGGTATAATATGGGATTATTGCTGCGAGAGAAAGACATATGTAAACATTTGGATGCATTACATTTATTCGGTTTTTTCATAATATACCGTTAAGCGATATAGGTCGTCCTGGAGTTTAAGGCAGTAATTTGTGTTCTTAATATTAAGATAGATCTTCTTATCATCTGCTATCATTAAAAACTTAGAATTATGTACAACGGCATAAATGTCGTAAAGGTACGCATTGTAGAGCAACGGTCCCAAATGGGAACCTTGAGGCACTCCCGATGAAATACTAATAAAGTCTGATTTAAGGCCTCCAAGTACGACGGCTTGGCTCCTGTTACTAACGTAGGATGAAATCCAACGGTAAATATCACCTTGTATACCTAAGTTCAATAGTTTATTCAGCAGAATGACGTGGTCAACACGATCGAATGCCTTCTCGAAGTCCGTGTATAATAATAGAATAGAATAATAGAATAACAAGATTAGCGGAGGTTTATTTATTTATTACAACCACCACAAGAAGCCAGGAGGCCCAATAAATGAGTTTTTATAACTCCTGGGAAAAAAATAAAATAAAAAACTTTTGGCTGTCTGTAAAGTCGGTTTACGGACGATAATTTTACGTGATAACGTCATAAGAAAACATTGATGAAAAATAGCATACTTTTATGAATTGAATTGAATTATTATTACTGAATTATCATTATTTTGTATAATACAAAGCAGGAGTTAATTGTTTTTTTTTTTTTTTTTCATAAATTAACATTTATTTGCACTCGTTAATTTCACTTTCACTTTGTTGTAGCTTGTGTGCTGCTGCTGTCTCCCTTCTACTCAGACGCGTCGGCCGATGAAGTGGAAGAGAGATAGATGCGTCACAAACCGAACGCTTAGGCCGATCGTGCCTCTCTATCGCTTGTTCCGCACTCTTGCCTGCACACTCGGCTCAGGCGGAACCTAACAATGAGTCATGCTTTTTCGTGCGTGCAGCCGGCGTTCATCGATTTATTTGACGATATCACGTCAAAAATAACTTTAGATTTCTGTGTTCTCACAGAGCGTAGAACCCAGAACATCCGAATCGTAAGTCTTGCGTTTCTGCTGTTTCGATAGGGAGAGGGGGCCTTTAATACGCCGGAGTCCGAATATGACAAGGACCATTTAATGTAGCGTACGGGCTACCACGTTTATTTGCGGGCTCTGTCACCCGTGGCTCTGCTACCCAGTGCGGCTTCCTGGTGTAAGTAGGAAGCCAACTTTCCACAATCCAAGGGTAAAAGACCCAGGGCAGGGAAGTAGAAGCGCACACTGCACCGACTAATAAGTCAACTCTAATAGCCCTGAAAAGGGCTTTCACATCCGGCCCAAGTGGAAATAGTAGAGCGAAGTCAATCGGCTAGCAGAACCACTAGCGAAGATCCGTAGGAGAGCGCTGATTCCAGCGCGGCGGGAGAGAAATGAAACACGTTGTAGTTGTATGACAGCTTTAGGTATTTTCAGATTACTCGTATTAATTTACGTGGCTTTTTGAGGCATAATAATTAACGTTTTCAAGGAACACTATGAATTCAGAAGGTAAAGTCTCGTATAGATTTCGGACGATAAAATTCATATCTTGATGTTGAGGTTAAAATATAACTGCAAGCATTTGTAAGGCTTTTTGTAGACCTTTGTAGTGTATGACGCAACCAAAGCCATGTAAAACATCTTTGATTACAGTTGACACTAGTGATTGCTGAGTCGATTCCTTAGAGAACCGTAATTAGACACAAAATCCAAAAACCACTTTTTTGGGCCTATGTGAGTTGTCACATTTTGCAAGGTATAGTACATAGAACAAACGCGCATTTAAAAAGTTTATTTTCTTCATTATTTAATAATAACTTTTTGTTGTTATTTATTTATGTTATATTATGGATTAGATGAAACGTTGAACTGAATGGATATAACCATGAACGACGTTATCCCAGCAAAAATCTGAAAAGAAAAACGACATTTAAGTTGGCTCGCTTTGAGCTAAATTGCTAACTTACCATCACGCTATTTCTCCAAAGTGGTAGGCAGAGAGGATAGAAACCCAACCACACTGTCTTGGCACGTTACTTTTGATTCTTCCACATCCATACATCTTCTCAAACACGCCAATTATTCCGAATTTTCACATGTCCTCTTCCAAGTGTTTGTAAACTCCAAAAGAAAATTGATAATAAAAAAATATTTTAAAGTTGTTGATACGTGCTGAACCAAATATAATATACTCCTTGTAATAAAAAAATTATATTATGAATAATAAATTCATCGAATAAACTTAAATAAGTTAAATTTATGTATTTATACTTAGTAATTAAGTGAGGTACCTGGTAAATTAAACTGTAGTTTACAGGGAACATACCACAAGCTGTAATATTTACATTTTTATGCAAAAGTTGGTAGGAAAAATGCAAAACCTGCAATTAATATAATAAGCGTTAAAAGGACATATTTTCAGATTCCCATAACAATATTTTGGTTTGGTAAATTTTTCTTAAGCAAATTATTAGATTTGACAGTATTGTACCGGTCTACCATTCGGCAAATTTTAGAAGATGAAGAGGAAGAAAACTATGTTTTCAAGACAATCTATAAATTTACGGGACGCCTGAAGATCGCCCTCTTTGGTGCCAGTCTTATCTTGGGTTACATCGTTTCAATTATTACGGATTAATTGTTCTAGTTATTATATCTTTATTTTTGTAAACATAAAAACGTTGTTAATTCATTTCAAAATCTGCGTTCGATTTCTTACATAGATTTCGCTATAAAACCTTTTCAGTATTAAATCCAAAACTTACAGCAGTTTTCATATCCTTATCAGTTGAATGTACGGTGCTAAGATGTATTATGTTTCCACTATTATTAGCCTGAAAACATATAAAATTAGGCAGTTCATGAATAAAATCAGAATTCTGTTATGTAGAGTAAATAAAAAACCAATTTAGCAAGTTTTACCATACAAATATTATGTCTCCTTATGAAAAGGGTGGCCTCGCCAATTTAACATAAAATAAGTTTAATTAATTGTTTGTATCCTAAGCTCAATATTAGCTAGCGATGGGTCAAAAACACAAAATATCTACAAAACTGCAAACGTTGAGAAGGTGTACTATACAATTTTCTTTTTTTGCAAAAATAACTTACTTTCTGAGATAAGCATGATATGCTGAGGTAAGCACTATCGACAAAATTAAGAAAGGGCTTTTACGTTGGTTTGGTCATGTGGAGCGAATGAGTGATGAAAGAACGGCTAAAAGAAGTTTAAATGCAAGTGTGCCTGGATGTTGAAGCCGAGGAAGGCCGAGAAAGACATGACATGACCAAGTACGACAAGTACATGAAAGTGAACGTGTGAAAAGTTGGAATTATCGGCGTATGTGCATGAGAAGATGTATGAATGTAGAGGAAGTATGTCAGGACAGAGTGGTATGGCGTTCTAATCCTCTCTGCCTCTTAGGGGTAATGGCGTGATGGTTAGTTAGTTAGTTAGTTACAAACTTTCAACATACTTAAATTTTGAGACACATTAAAGATCATATATCATGAACTATAGATTTTTCCTACACAGCATGTAGGAAAAATCTTCTTCTTGACCTATGCATTTTTCCTCCATAGTAGGTATGTAGGGAAAAAAAAGGTTAATCTGTAACATTTCTGCATACCTAACTCGCAAACTCATTAATGTAGACATGTTTTTGTGTTTTTGACCCATCGTATTGTTAGCATATTAACATAAAGGTATTTTGTTGTGATTTTTGAGGAACGATAAATAAATAATAAAATTTCCTTAGATTTTCTACAGGAATTTTTTTTGCCAACATTCTACCTTTTGAGATGCCACTTTTTACATAAGGATGGCAGTATTGACGTGAATGGTATTTTTTTTTTATTTAAAGAAAGATTTACACGATTCGTTCTGTATAACATGTACTTACAATATTTTTTGGATATATTTTTAGTAATGACGCAGAATAACGTCAAATAATATATAAGATTATTTACAAATGAAAATGGTTTTAAAATAATGAGAATTTGCTGTGATGTTTATGGAAGGTTCCAATAGTAATGTTTTCACGGAACGCTTATTTCAATAAAATATTGTTATTTACCTTCAATTAATTATCTGAAAATTAAACAAAAATCTACCAATATTATCATTTTATAGGGCGTTTTAAAAACATTTCACAAAATGAACGTTAGAAAACGGCTTTGTCCTTTAAAATTATTTTTCGAAGGCTCTATTGAAAAAAGCATAATACATAAAACACTTCCAAGTAATGTCAGAAATTTATGCTGATTTTTTACAGCAAAAAGAGATGAAAAAAATAACCTCAGTTTGTAGAGAAACGCTAAATTTCACAAGCAAGTATAACATAATTACACTCTCAAAACCTCTTAATATGAGCAGTGAAAATGACATCGGGTTACTTGATATTGTAATTAATTTTCCATTTGGTGAATTCCCATAAACGCAAAAATAAAAGCACACAAAACACTGCATAAAACAAAACATAGAATTAGCAAATGTTTGCGCATTTATATTTGATTTTAGTTCAGAGGTAACTGTGCAGAGGCAGAAGTGAAGATCTCTCACAACCGCCATTTTGGTGACGTCTTTACCAGCGTATGAACGAGTTTTTTTCTTGTATTTAGGTGCATTTTTAGCAACGATGACCCCTGAAATATAACTTTTAATAAGGTTATTAAGCTTTTTAAATCGCACTGTTATCGCGTTTAAAAAACATATTTCTTCCACGATAGAAACGAGCAGTATATGTCCCGAATAAAATCTTATCATCCAGTTATAAATACATTTAAAGAAAGGAAATTGACATTTCATAATTTTGAGAAAGAAGAGGCAGTGTAGAAACCAGTAAGAAGTCATCATTAATACAGCCAATTTGATAAATTTTCTCTCTTTGATTTTCATGCTTTTTCCACTGAGGCAAAATCTTCGATCGTATTTTTCAAGTGACGCAATCAGCTTTGAATGTCGGTTTGTATTTTTCCAGGAAAATAACAAAATTATTAAGATAAACACAATCTTAACTATACAGTCAATCGTCAGCATTATTTTCTCGATGCTATTTATCACTGCAGACTGCCACATGTAGTATAATGCCAGGTACTTCTTTATAAACCAATACATTTTAAATACTACATATATGATCCAAAGCAGACTGAAGTTTTTCCATGAAAATCCCACTTTATTAAATTTTCCTTTGAATTTAATCGGGTTAATACTTAAACCCATTACGCGTTTAACCGCATTAATTGGCGCTAAATAACTGCCAAACATTTTTTTTGTAAAATAAAATATTAACTTAGTTTCTTTGCGCTTTGAAATTTCCACAAAAATACTATTTTTTAACTCTTTAAACCAATCATGCGAATGACAACTTCCAAAATGAAATAGTTCTAGGATTGCTACTTCGGGTCCAATTTTTCTGACATTTAATATTAAATAAATTATATTAAATTATTGATGATTTTTACGTTAATTTCACCCCTATTTATGTATTGCCATACCCACTGAAAATGATTACTTATTTTTGTATAATAATTAAATATTCATATCTACGGCTGTAATAAAAATAAGTAGTAAATTATACACATGCATAATATGTGTACTGAATATTTTCTAAGACGAATAAGGACCGACATTTTTTAAATATTGTACCAATTTAAAGCAATTTATTTAAATTACTCCATAATTTCAGAGTTCTTACGACAATATTCAGTTTTTATTATTGTTTTTTACTGATTCAGATATTTACATATTACCAAATAAAATATTTGTGTATTTTCCCAGTTTATGACATTTGATTTATCAAAGGATTTATTATTTGATGTTATCTTCAAATAAAGGCATCGTATTCCCATTCCAAAAGTAATTTGTACTTCTTACGTAGTATGTTAATGGAAAATTCTTACATCAAATGTGAAACTTTCTCTACTAATGCCAGTAATTTCTATTGAGTCTCTGATATAATCAATTTCAGACAAGAAGATGCTACAAATTGGTTGAAAATTATATTTACGAAGTTTGTATTTGAAGACCTACCAGATAACCTTTATTAAATATACACGGCGTTTGCTAGTTCATCGAAAAATGTTGAGAGTTGAAAAATAAGTTTTTTCAATGAATTAAATTAATTTATATATATATATACATTTGGACAATATTTAAAGCGCTGTTTTTGTGAAAAATTGCCTCAAGAGCGCTGTAAAGCTAGTTCTAGGGTATTAGTTTCATATAATAAAATAAAACTATAGTAAAAATCCATATTTTGCGGCCACATTAGCAAAAAACCTTTGTCAAAGCCTCACATAAAAAAGTATTTAAACAGCTGTCTCTTTAACTACAAGAGGTAATGCGAATGTGCAATATATATTTATCGATTATAATTTTTCAACTATTATTTATGTGTTACTTAAACTCAAACATCCTGTATAGTCATAACTAGAAAATGACAAGTCGATACCTAAATTCGGTTGTCGTATAAATATATTGTCATTTTTATTTCACGCCTCAATTGAGTACAGCAAATCATCCAAGAAAGAACATACATAAAATTTGATAACATGTCATTAAATAGAGCGTTTGTAACAATTGACATACTTAAAATTATTTTGTGTCTTAATGTAATACCAATCCCGTTTAATCTTAAGAACAACAATCCCCAAAAACGCCATTTAAATATATTTTTCTGTTTTTGGATTGCCTATGTTATTTGCGCATTAACATTATTTTATTACGAATGTATAAAGCTATTGGAAATATATTCAAGCGATGTGTCATTAAAAATGGATGGCAAAATAAACAATGTATCATTTGTTCTTGAAACAGCTTCAGTTACAGCGAGAATTATATTATCTTGGGTGAAATACAAGAAATATACGGAGTTGAGAGATCGAATCAGCAATCTCGATGGTCAATTTAATTTCACGGGCAAAAATGTCTCAAACAATATTTTTCAAAAATTTGTCATTAAAAGTATTTTATTTCTTGTTCTTTATAAGACAGCCGCAACATTTATTAATAGTTATTTTTCATGTGATGACTTTATGAGCTTTTTAAACTTTTGGGCACACAGGCTTTACATAGAAATGAGTCTAAACATTAGTACGTTTGATGAGATATTTATAAAACTAGCTTTACAGATACGTTTTCAAAGGCTTAATGAATGCATCAGTAATCTAAGATTGAATCCAGTTTCCTCTATAGAGGATGGGTTTCTAAGACAAATTGCAAAATGCTCATCAATGAATGCATCTAACGCAATTCTGTTGCGAGATCTTCATTTCGAATTATGCACTTTGGCAAACAACACATCCCATGTATTTGGTATCCAAACGTTGTTAAATATCTTTCATTTTCTTGGTAATATGCTATCGGCAATACTGATGATCATTTTTGGTTTTTTGGTTTAGTGGTGAAGATGTAAGTCTTTGGAAAATTCCAAAGCTGAGCGTATTGCCTTTGAAAAATGTATGTGAAAGTTTTGTAATGATTTATTTGCTAGTGAAGTTTTCGGAATCTTTGCAGAGAGAAGTAAGTATAAAAAAAACATAAGATTTTTACTATTTTATAAGGGATTTAATCAATAACAGCTTTCGATTGATTTTGACAAATAACTTTTTAACTTTAAAAGCTGTACTTTCTAATAATTTCGTTGATTTCAGAAGCTTCTTACCCTCGATTATGAGAAGGATCTGAAATGAAACCAACGTTAAAATCTTGCAAATTTGTTCTGTTTGACATACTAAAATTGGGCCTCCTGGACTATTACTTTAAATGTAATGTTTTAATTAAAAAAAAAAAAAACTGGCCCTTAGTGAATTATTGACTATACAAATAGGAGAAAATAGCATAAAAACCATACTTTTTGTTTCATTTTAGGCTAATTCAACTGGAGCTCATATACAATTTTGTACAATTCATTCAAAAGACTTAATATTAAATGAGACGGTAAGTGGAATATATTTCTAGGAAATAAACGTTTAATTGAAAACGCTGAAATCATATTGACCATTTTGTACCTTCAGACAATATAAAAATATTTATTTTATAAAGTTCTTATACGTATATAAATTAATATATATGTGAAAAATATTAGTGTACTTTATTATGCTCGTAGCTAAATTGAAAAATGTATAATGTTAGGATAAGAACAGTTAGGAAAAAATGAAGTTTAATGTACATTAAAAAAAATATAAGTCTATGTAAATTATAAAGTACAAAATAAGTATGATTTAAAAAATAAAAAATTAAAAATCATGATTAGGTACGTACATGCAATTTTGTCCATTATTTTATGGAAATTTTAATATTTTATAATAATCAACTATAGCGCAAGTGCTCCATAAAATAAAAATTATTAAATAAAATTAATAAGTTTAATAAAATTATTATATTTTAGATTTTTCATTATTCACATCAATTACTACATAAAAAAAGGTAAAGTTAACGTTGTGTGGAATGATGCCTTTAGATTACTCGCTACTTTTTCAGGTATTGTTTTTTAAAAAATTTCAGATATTCTGTGTTAAAAAACGTGTACGGGTGCCCAGTGGGTAGAGTCGCGGTCTCTGAGTGGAGTTCGAATCCTCTTTGCCTACCCCTTCATTATTATGAAGTTATTATGTGTTTAATGTATTTAATTGTTTTTTTGCAGATATTCTCCACTATTGCTACCTACATGATTATTTCAATTCAATTTGGAATTTTTTCAGGTGATATTCAAAACAAATAAAAATAGTGCTGAAATTAATTTAATAAAGATTGTGTCATCTTAAGATTTGTTGTTTTTAATCGTTACCGTACCTACAAGTAATCCACTTCAATGTAAAAAGTTTTTTTTTTTTTTTTTTGTGATACCTTGGACTGGCGCTGAAGCGTACGATTGGTCATCTGCCATCATTTGTTACACAAATGATAAAGTATTGTATTGCAGTACCCTATGCACCATTGGGTGCGGATAAGGAAGAGTAGTAGTAGTTGTATTTATTTTTCACCAAATTGTGTCTTTTTTAGTTATTTAGATGTGTTTTCTTCTGCTTCTTGGTATAGCGGTAGCGAGTTAGGTTGCCATGCATGAGGCCGCGGGTTCGATTCCCGATTTGGGTCAATACGAAATATTTATTAAAATACAAATTTTATATTAAAATATTTTATATGTAATACCTTAGACTGGCGCTTAAACGTTAGACTGATCATAATGCCTTCATGTAACAAAATATTAAATTTCACTGCACTTGGTGTATCAATGCAGTGCCCTATGCACCGTTGGGTGCGGATAGGGTAGAATAGAAAAGTCGTAGAAGTGTTTGACCAATTCACAAAGAGATACGAATATTTAAAATAATTTGAGGCAGTTCTCTAGACCCTATATTTCACATAGCCATAAACACCGTAAGTGCGTGTAAACTTATAAATAAAATAACACCCACGCTTTAGGTGTTATGAGTTCCAAGTTTTCCAAGAATAAGCTTGCTTCGATCTTCCTTGATATTCCACTGAAGACGAGATTCAATAAGGATCAGAATTGTATTTGCGAAACCATTTATCAACACGGAGTTCGCTAACTTTTGTCCCCGGGCGAATTTAGAAGGTAAAGTATTGCTGGTTCTGCTATACTTAGACCACCTACCAATAATACGAATAATACACAACACAGGGTGTCTAGAAACTTGTATGCAGACATTAAAACAATGAGGTTATCTGTGATTTTATTTATGTGTTATTCTTGCAACAGTAACTTATGTAATACTACGATAAAAAGTTATGTACAATTAACGACATTTTGAGTATGTCCAAATACTTCACAAAAATCTGGAATTTTACCCATGACTAAAAGTACATCCATTTCAAGTGGCCCAACGATAATTTATAGTCCCTGTAAACGCTTGAATATTCATATTCCCGAACTTGAAAAGTGCTTCTTTATCAATCTGTGGTGAAATTTATTTGAAATATGTAGGCAATTTAGATAAATTTTTAGTCGTTAAAGTTCATTCCTTATTTTTTCAGATGTCTTTGGTTTTAATTTTTTTTTATATTTTACTAATGCATATTGTGTTTTTTAATTATTATTACATTTTGTATGTACCTACGTTAGTATAAGCAATTCGTAGGTACGATAAATTTTGTGCGCACATATGCATATATTTTTATATTAAATATTTATTAGTTACCTCGATAGGCCAGGAGGCCCAATAAAAGAGTCAAAAACACTCAGGATCTGAAAAAAAAGTCATTCTATGCGTGTATACATGTGATCTCATCGGATATCGAACCTGGAAGCCTCCATATAATCCAGCGTCTTATTACTACAACACATAAATATAAACATAATAAATTAGGAAATAATGCAAAAAGTCATTTTTGTGTATGGTTAGTATGAATTTTCATACAAAAATTAATAACTAACTAACCATCACGCCATTTGTCACAAGATTCCTCCACATTCATACATCTTGTCATCCATGCACGTCGATTGTTCCGACTATTTTCATGACCACTTTCAAGTATTTGCTGTACTTTATCATGCCAGTAGCTCAATCACAAATGATTATCGACATGCTAAGCATTTGACCGATCACAATGAACATACGTTCATATCACGGTCGCGTTGCCAAGCACCATAGATGAAAGGCATACTTTGACCAATGTTTCGTTTTATTGCTTTTTCAAATTGATTTAAAGCAAAGAAATGGCATGATAAATTGTGCACAAACAATTAAAACTCTATAAAACTAAATAATATTACTTTATTTTCCAGTTTTGGCGTATTTTCCATATTTAAAGAGGTATTTAAAAACTATTCGATGCGTATAATGTCGCGAAACGTAAATATTTTGAATTTCGACATTTAATATTAGGTGTTGCCAAGTATCAGGTTAAAATGTGGCAATATTAAAAAATATAATAATCCCGATCGGTAACTTTTAACGGATGTTCCATTCTGATCGCGAAAACGTTAAATATCCATGGTGGGAAATCGTTATCACGTCGCTTATTAGCACGTCGATAGTAATTTGTGATTAAACCTAACCTCGAAACAGAAAAATAAGTATTTTATAATTATTCTCCGATCCTGTTATTAATGTGTAAGGTTATTGTGTTATTAAAGCATATAACGTTTAATAATGACGCGTTATTTAAAAGGTTATAAATAAATAAAACAAAAACGCGGAGGGTTTCTTGGTTGAAGGATTTCTTTTGTTCGGAATGTCGCGAAAAATACTCACAAAGAAAATAAAAGTAAAAAGCAATTCGTAAATACATTTGCTAAATTTACGAGGCGGTTTGAAGGAAAGTTTTTTTTTGTTTTCCCCGCTTTATTTTTCGAGTGGTGATATGAAATATTCAATATTATGATATATAATATCTCTGTCGTCTGTCAAAACGGTCCAGACATATTCAATTATAATTTATTGGTCAGCCATAAAGTTACTTCTTATTGACAAACACGAAATTCAATGGAAGGAAATGGTAGATACCTTGTAAAAAGTTTATGATAGATTGATGTTTAGATCCATCTTCTCTTTTTTGTAAATAATGTTAGACTTAGGAACATATAACATTTTAAGAAATAAACATTGCCCGTAATTTGTAGTCCTTAAAAAGACCACGTCGTAAATACTTCTCGTTATTTTGTAATTATTTATCAAATCTAAACCGGAGTCCAGAGTTTGAAATATTTGGTGGTTTCTGTGAATTTTGGATTTATTGACAGCCACATCAATTTTAAAAATAATTATCAGCTGAATTTACTTCAATTTTTTTTTTAATTAAGTTGTAAATTTATTTTTATAAATTAAGTTGACCATTTTTTAATAAATTAAGCGCTTTACATTGGCGGTAAGACGAATATGAAAATAATAAATTTAATTATTTAACTATAAATGATAAAAGATAAATAAAACTACTTGGTACATTTCCACTTTTATTTATTATACCAGTAAGGGCTCACCAGTCTGAAGATGCCAGGGTGAATCCGCTAACTGGTCAAATATATACAAAAAAAATTAAGTAAATTTTAAAATATAAAGTACATATTTACGTTTCTTCATCATTTAAATATTACTTTAGGCCTACATTTGGTTATGTACATTTTAAAAATAGGTACTGGCGGCTTCGAAGCTTACCAGCTTCCAAAGTGAATTGTATTCAGTGGGTTTATTTATCGTTTATTTCATATTTTTCAACTATATATCTTTCATATTCTCCATTGGATTATGCGCCCCCGAATTTATGCCAATATTGCAATCTACAGCCCCAAACAAACATATTGATATACCTGCCATTTAAGGTTGTTAGGTCTATATGAATATACATTCCAATTTTATCACAAAACCAGTAAGTATCTGTTTTTATTTAACTTTATAAAAATTACGTGAAATATTTATATTTTATTAATTCAATTAAATTCCCAAATTCTGATTTCGGAGCAGCGAAAAAATCCTTTCTACCTCTCGGATAGTCGATCCCAATATTTATATTCATTAATTCAATTAAATTCTTAGATAAAATTCCATCAATGGGTTAAGTGAATTTTTCGGGAGGCTTTGGTATTTCTTATTTGTTTTATCTAACCAAATTTTCAATAACGAAAATATTCCAATTTTAATACTCTCTACAAGCTTAATTCGCTTGTGGTATTAACACTTAGCTAACTCAAAATTTCAATGGGGTCATTTTCACCCAAAAAAAAAACATTATTATATTTGTAAATTTGTCTCTTTTCTCGCAATCTTATGTTAATAAAAACTAAAACCTCTCGAAATTAGAAAATTATTGTTAAATTACAACTTCTGTTGTCATTCAAAACGCCGTTATACTAAATATTATACACATATTAATTTTGATATATAATTGCTCAATTTATCCAGAGACATCAGAATGCAAATTACAGGACACTGAATTAAGGGTTGTAGAACTGAAAAGAGATAAAATTGAGTGTTTTGAGTATTTAGTATTCATTTAAGGGCAGTAAATGATTTTTTTTTCAATCAAATCACTTGCAAAATATAATATTTATTAAGAGGATATGGCATCACTATCGTATTATATTTAATTTGGATTTTTTCTCAGTACACAAAGAAAATTATGATTGTTGTATGCTACCCATTAAATTTAGAATTTAAATATGAAATCCTTAAAATAACTTTATACGTGAAAATAATAAGTTTTTTAAAAATCTTTGCTGAAAACACTATGATTAGGTACTAAAAACTAACCGAAAAAAAGCGTTCGAAATTTTCAAAATATTTACACCGGAACATTCACATGTTTAAGTAAAAAAAATTGGCGGAAGTATCGTTTCATCGTAATTAAAATTAAATTAAAAAACTGATTTACACTTTACTCCACTTGATTTTTGAAACCATTAACCAGTTTTCACATTTCCGCGGCTTCTTAAGACTGGTCTTCTAGTGCCAGTTTTTAAATTTTATTTAAATTAATTACACTGGGTTGAAATTACCCATATGTTGAATCTGGTGTTATTATTATAACTGCATCATTTTTATAACCCTGTTTTTGCAAGAAATCGCCTTTAAAGTTTTGTTATAATCTACCTGATAATAAATAAAGAAAAATGTTTTTAATTCAATTATAAAATTACGCATAATAATACCCGATACTATACGATCAACTTTACGTAAATTTGTAATTCAACAATGAATGAATTAAAATAAATATATTTGAGCTTATATTTATTTACTTTTTTCGATAATAAATAATTAAGGGCTCAAAATATATCAATGCGCCTACAGACAAACTATGCCTTACACATGCGTGGTAAAACATAAAATAATAATCAAGTAGGCGTTGTTTTGCAAAAACAACTTAGAAATTATGCACAAACTCACAGTAATATTCCTAATAAACGCCCATGTATCGATTTCGGGTATTGCCCATATAAACACAAGGAAATTTCACATTATCAGAACCCCTAATTAATTCGCTCCCTCGCCGCCTAATCCCCTCTTACTTTTCAGACTGTCGACCAATTAGGGTTCTCATCAAGTCCCCACATTGATTACCAATGAGCAAAAACCTCTTTCGCTCTATCCTCTCCTGGTACTTTATTAACAGCAATTGAAAATCATTATTTTTTGCCGATCGTCTTGTTATTTATTAATCTATTTTATTTTACTATTTCTAATACCCTCAGGGTACATAAGACACCCACATAGGCCGCTGCTTTGAGGAAGAATAATCAGACTCGCGCTTCAGCACCAGTCCGAGATATCAGATACCTAACGTTTTATGTAAAAAAACATGTTTATATATATTATATTATCACGTCGGTAATTAACATCTATACCACATACAATACTACACCATGTGGCGTCATAAAAACAATAAAAAATAATTTCTTTAAAATTAATAGCAATCCATATCACGAAAAAACTCTTTTAAGTAATTGCATTTAATAATAAAATAAGATAAGCATTATCGACAAAATTAAGAAAGGTCTTTTACGATGGTTCGGTCATGTAGAGCAAATGAATGATGAAAGAACGGCGAAAAAAATATATGATGCGACTGTGCCTGGATGTAGAAATCAAGGAAGGCCGAGAAAAACATGGCATGATCAAGTAAATCAAGTGCTTGAAAGTGGGCATGTAAGAAATCGGAATAATCGACGTGCGTGCATGAGAAGATGTATACATGTGGAGGAAGCAAGAGAAGTGTGCCAGGACAGAGTGGTGTGGCGTTCTATCCTCTCTGCCTACCCCTTCGGGGAAATGGCGTGATAGTTAGTTAGTTAATAATAAAATTACATTCAAAAATTCATATTTTACCCGTTATACGGCTTTGAATTATAAGAAGTATTCAATTATCATTATTGCAATTAATAAATACTTGATAATTGATTAACATTTGTTTTGGAAAACCCTAAATAAACAAGTAAACACCATAAGAATACCTGTTATCGTAAAACAATGTATATTTATTGCCATAAACAAAAATAATTACTATAGCCCCAAAATTATTTGTCTCCGTAATTTATTATTTGTCGAATCATTTCTGTTTTCATCAGAAAACAATCTTACCCTTTTCTAGATAATATATAGCAGGGCAATTCCTTGACACAGATTCCCAAGTGTATAGGCTACACCACTATATTATATACGTTGCTGGAGCGAAATACATCAATATAACTGATCGTAAATACTCAGGGTCTTTTGTCTCGGACTTAGTCTGACCAGTGATATGAATTAGTAATCGAGAGGCTGGACAACAGCAGTGGCGTCCGGAAAAAAACCATAAATATTTTTTTAAAGTAACAATCCTAATGCGGACTTTATACGGTACAGAAAACTGTACAGCCTGTCAAAATACACGCTAAATATGTGTATTTTTTAATCGCGATTGTAAGTTATTATCGCACGTTTGCTCGCAGGAAATTGTATGTATGTATGGCTAATGATATTTGTTTTTTACCTTTTTTTAAAGCATACAATATACCAAAAAAACTTTAACTGTCATGTCAGCCAAACGTCGCGTCGGCTATACAGTTTTCGATTTATACGGGACAGTTTTCAGACTGCACACTTTGATCTTAGCCAACAAGCCGAGAAGCGGTTTCCTTTCAATACGAATAAATTTTTCACCTTTCAGACTGCACAGAAAACAGAACAGTTTACTGTCCCGTATAAAGCTTGCTTAAGATTGGTCTTCAAGCAACCGATTCTACCACTCGGTTCTGTCATTCGCCAGCCTCGTCATCTCTTGGTAGCTGCTATAGCGCACATCTTCATTTACGTGGTCAATGTAACTATTTCTAGGGCGACCTCCAAGGTTGTTGCCTACAATCATTCCCTCGACAATGATAAAGAGCAGGCCCGGGTTCCTGATTGGATCTATTAATATTTTAAATTGTTTTATTAATTTTTTTAATCGTCTTATTTTATCATTTTTCCCATCGATTAGCGGGACGTAATACTGACTTGGGAGGATACGCGAGAACTGGCGGCTGATCGCTTGGCTTGGAGGCAGTTTGTTGAATCATATTATACCTATGCTTCACATAGGGACCGGATGTGAAATGATAATGATTATGATTTCCTTTGATTATAATATTTTTTTATTAAATGGGTATCACTGTTCATATCGTGTATAACTTCAATTATTGTTTTTAATTATTTTTCAATTCTTTTATAAAAACATTACATTTTCAAAGTACAGATGTTAAAAAGCTGCAAACGCATTAAAAACTTCCAAATACATAAACACACCAAAATACCTACTGCCGACTGCGACACGGTACAAATTCCAAGTAGAAAAACACACCACATTTTTACATCACACATACTTCACCCTGAAGATGGCGCCTGCAACGGTGGCCGAAACGTCGGAGATGAAAAAAAACAACACAAACAGAAGCATTAAAAACTTTTCATTCAAACCACTTTTTATTTGATAAAACTTGCGCCGCCCATGCGCTTACCGAAACTTTTGTATGAGACAGCTCTAGAAAAAAAGGCAAGAAAATGTTTTTAATTAGGCGACTGTTTATTTAGCTCCACTTTCGCTAAATGCTATAAAAAGTAGTGTTAGAATAAGAACGTATATATTTTTGTTGTAAAAACTACAATAAAATTTTCATTGTTTCTGAGAAAGGAAGCTTTTATTTATCTTTCTTTTGTGTGACAAACCCACGCTAAGATAAAATTTTATAAAAACTGTTTTGTTCATGTCATTACTTATAACATTTAATTAATGAATCTAACTTGTGGATATAATGTCATTTTTTTATTGTAAAGAAATCTCAAGCATTTACAGGGCTTACAGCATGTCGGTAATTTTTTTTTTGGAAAGACAGGCGCTTTGTGTTCAGCTATACATATTACGAGTATATTGATAAATTATTAATTTAAGTTATCATTTTAAGTAAATCAATATATTATTGTATTGGCTGTATTCGGCGGAGATGATGGATGCGGGCCTGACGTGGGAGGAGGCGAGAGAGCTGGCTGGTGACAGGGTGTCCTGGAGAGATCTAGTGATGTCCACATGCTCCACATAGGAGCGAACGTGGTAAAAGAAGAAGAAGACCTATTCAACATCCCACCTTAGAGCCAACCACAATCAAAGGGACAAATCCATAGAGCCCGAGAAGCCAGAGCCATTAAGAGGACGCGCTTCTCAATACAATCGTAGTCCTTAGATTTCTCCCTGGAATTTACCACAAATACATTTTTATCAGACATATTAGCTATCGACCAGCAGTGAAATCAATCTAAAATTACGATACAAACACGCTACTGGTTGATTTTTAAGTGTCTAGTGCTTAATTCTAAATAGAAAATTGAGGACTAAAATTGTACGGGAGAACGGCCGTGGGTCACTTAGCCGCCAATTCTTTTAAAAAGCGCGTTGAATTTTAACATTTTTAATGTGAGTATAAAATTAATTTGCAAACAAATTACTGGATTGTGTCAATCATCATTCTAAAAAATGCTAGCAATTTTCTCAACAGATATCACACAGATAATATCACTTTTCAATGTGGACGATGAATGAAAATTCAATATGATAAGACCTTCCAAAAATTCGACAGTTGTAGATACTTAACCCATCCGATGACGGGTCATAAACCCTGTTAACGCCTAGTCACTCCGTATTTGTTTCTAGAGCTTCTATACCAATAAGCATTGAATTTAGATCGAACTGGCATTTATTATTCAGCACCTGCCGACTTTGTCTTGATAATAATAATTCCGGCGTTTACAACAGCTCGCAAAGCGGGTAGTAAATAATTACGTTCAGAATCGCCGCTAGCCCCACTAGATCCGGTGGTCCGCCCCTTTATATGGCCGGGGTGTGTCGGGGAAGCGGCAAGAAAGCCTAGGAAATAAGAGAAAGCGGGGAAAAACGCCCAGAGAAAATAGAAAAACAGCCGCGACAAGTTCTAGAATCGGACATTTGGAGGCTTTTAATAAATTGACTTGCTAACCCCATTGCAAGGGTGGTAAGTAAGTTCTATGGGGGTGGCTCAGGAAGATTTAGACGTTAAATTTAGTGTGGAGTGACATACACATATTACTACGTGATACTGGAACTACTGCCTTAAGATTAAATGGGCCGTGTTCTTTTTTATTAATGACTTGCTCACTATATCCGTCATGGATTAGCTTAGAATTTACATTTGGGTGACAAAATGCCTGATTTTTTTACATGTTGTATTTTATTATATAACATGGAAAAAAGTGAGATTCTAAATAGTTAGACTTACCTTGAAAAAGATACACGCGCTGTCTTGAAAACGTTTGAGAGGGAGATTAAAAACAACGTGTTTTATTTAATCGTTGAAGTGGAATTCATTTAAATAACGTGCTAATTTTCGTGAGTTTTTCTTTTTAAATTAGAGGCCAAAGCCTACTTATAACTACACTACATATTTTATCGTGTTATCCTAAAGAGAAAGCATATTAAATTAAATTTAAAAAGTGTACTTGAGTCCAGGAAGGTATTTGTTTAATAACACTAATGAACTAAACCAGTGCGATGAATGTAAAAAAATAAAGTGGGTAACCAATATAACAATATGTTGGTTATCTACTTCCCCAAACAGAAAAAAACATTTAAACAACATTTTTTAAATGAATACAAATACTTGTAGACAAATTACTGAATTATACCCATGCTGGGCTGATATCAGATATTATTGATATCCCATATGATGGGCGGAATGGGGAATGTTGTAGTACGTCAAGTGGCCAATGACACGACATAAGCCCTGTAAACGCCTAGATAACCCACATTCGTTTCCAGAGTTTCTCTGTCTCTGTTGGGATATCAATAAGAGAAACCATTGTTTCGATTTTCATCTAAATAACATTAAACCTCATTTAGATGACTAATTGAACAATATTTCATCTAAAAAAAATTATGATTAAAACAAATAAACACTACTATGCATTGTGGAGACACATTTTTCTGATTGTTAGCTATACTTTTGATTTCCTGATTTTGATAATTTTCTAGTAAATGAAAAGAATTTTCGTTCTGTAATAATATTAAAACACTTGGCCAGTATTCCAGTGCGTTTATTTTCAATATTAATCCATCCCGATACATTTGGCAATACTTTCTAAACTGATTTTATTTATTTCCGCTTTCAAATCCAAAACAAATGGCCGCCGCATAAGAAATGGAGATTGTTTTGTTTTACATACAAAACAGCAGATATTTACGTCATGATTTGAAGTATTTGGCAGCGTTTACCAAGTTCGTAGCTCTGCGGTACTTTATAGACATCTCTGGGCAAATGTATTGGACTTTTATTCGATTGCACCACGTTCTGGTGACCATAAATTTTATATAATAATGTATGGGATTTGAAGGAAACAAACAACGTCTTTTGGGTACACGGGTACCACATAATAACTGACGGATAATCTTTCATTTAAAAAACTTTTGGCTATCTGTAAAGTCGGTTTACGGACGGTAATTTTACGTGATAACGTCATAAGAAAACATTGCATGTAAAATAGCATACTTTTATGAATTGAATTGAATTATCATTACTGAATTATCATAATTTTTTTATAACACAAAGCAGGAGTTGAATTGAAATTTACAATTTTTTCCATTATTTTTTTTTTTTTTTTTTTCTTCTTGTGTGCTGCTGCTGTCTCCCTTCTACTCGGATGCATCGGGCGATGGAGTGGAAGAGAGATAGATGCGTCACAAACCGAACGCTAAGGCCGATTGTGGCTCTCTATCGCTTGTTCCGCGCTCTCACTTGCACACTCGGCTCAGGCGGAACGTGACAATGAGTCATGCTTTTTCGTGTGTGCAGCCGGCGTTCATCAAATTATCAGACGTTATCACTTCCAAAAAATCTTGATACAAGATTTTCAGGGCGTTAAAACAAACCTATAACTGAATTGTTTAAAAAAATTATCTACTCAAACATCCATACACACAAAGTTTACATAATAATACGGCCATTTCCAGAATTTTGGTAGTGTCACTTCACTGGCCCTAGGGCGCGTGTTAAAATGTCCACATATGATTATTTTTCTATTTCAAAGTTGCCTAAAATGACATAACTTAGGTATGTATTTTTAGTCTTCTGTCACGTTTCTTGTCTGGAGAAATTATTTATTTATTTTTAACAAACAATCTATATATTTTTATGCTAAATTAAGTCCTTTGGTATTTTCCTTTTACTAACTATTTAAATAATTTCGCTTCAGCGTAAATTGTTTTCGTCTTTTTCCTCTTTCTCTTGTTTGAAGCATATGGATATCACTAGATCCCTCCAGGAGACTGCCTCTAGTCAACGTTCTCGCTTCCTCTCACGTTCATGTCCCTCAGCTCCGCCGAGTGCATTCGAAAGGTTGTAATAAATTATTAAAGATACAAATAATTAAATTCGTGGACGGCTAGCGTCAGAACGGCGGGACGTGGATCTGACTTTCAAATAACACACGACAGTTGGCGTCTCATCTCTGTTTACCTTAAAGGAAGTTTTGGAATCACATGGAAAGCGGATATGATATAAATGAACAAATGAAATGTAAGAAATTTTCACACACCGTGTACGGTGATTTTTGTAATGTACCTTTGGCAAAACAAAATATACTGAAATTCAATTTCCTATTTTATTATTTAGGCATTTTCTTTTACTTTTGATTCTGAGAAAGGAAAGCGTATTTTTAGTATGAGGTAAACATTTCAATTTATTTTTGACTGTAGGCCTTGTACTTGGAAAATCACTTTAACTTTCAAAAAAAAAAAATGATTTTTTTTTTATTTGTTTCTAAATTCCTTTTGTTTTGTTTAATCTATAATTTTTAGATCTTCTGAACTGTAATAACGATTTTTTAAACATACTTTAATAACTTCTCTTTATTACCTCATTTTACATCAATACGTTTTCGATTACAAGTTTTAATCTTTCATTAATGCGTCACTTAAAATAGCATTGGCACACTAAGCATTGGTACAAGGGTGCTATTAGTAATTTTTACCATCGTCATTCATCATCACCTAGGTACTCATCATCATCTACATACACCATCATCATTATCATCATCATTATCATCATCATCATCATCATCATCATCATCATCATTATCATCATCATCGTAAAATTCCATATTCACTCCCTATGCGTAGCACATGGGCTGAACAAACTGCCTCGGAGCCAAGCGACTATTGGTACGATTTATTATTAGAAAACTATAAAGAGGTACGTAATAATTCCAATTAATGTAATGTATTTCTGTAGGAGGTACTAGATACACAAAAAGTTGTGATATCTTAAAAACTACAAAAATACTATGTTACTTTAGTATCTCCATGCATGTAAATGACGACAGTAATTTGCAACTAAAGAGACAATATTGATAATTACATATAATTTTAACTAAATTGTTATATTGCTTCGCTGTATAATATTATTTCTGAAAATATATTTTTCATTTTATATTAAGTTATGTTTTTAGGCCTTGAGTTGTCCATGTCGTTTTTTGATAATGTGATGTCGTAAATAATGATGAATTCGAGTTGCATAATAAAATATTGCATTGGATCCAATCGTCCAATATTTCGATGTAATGTTCATTTTAATGCTGGATTCAAATAAAAATTAACGCCCGTCTTTTACCTGTGATATTGTAATTTTAATGTACCTTACCTGGAATGTTTAAATTAAAATTCTAAATAGGTCATGTTTTAACTTGTGTTACATTAAAAATAAAACATAAGAAAAAATAATAACACAATGTCCATATTGATTACCTGATACGGGGACTTATTTACGTTGCGTATTATTATAGTATTATTATTTTTGAATAATTTATATTAGCCCGGGCTGTTTTCGTATAAATATACCTATTTTCTTTTTTCTTTATTTGTATTGTTTTTTACGCCCATAAGGGCTTTTAACAGAGATTTTTTTATTGATTACACAGTAGTAGTTATTCATTACCGCCTGAGATGGCATCCAGACACTGTTCTCTAAAAAGCACTAGATTTTTGTTCCTTGGCTCTTCCCAACCGACTATTTATTAGGGATGCTAGGCTATCAGTCATTATGGAGGAGGAGGGACGTCCATTTGGGTGTTCACTTCTTTCAGGTGATTGGTGGTCGCATACATAACTAATAAATTCTGATGGATGTAGGTCTGTTCGTACCTGATAACTATCTTCGACAAAGACAGCATCGATTGTTTTACCTGCCAATATGCAGAACCAACCTGCCAATGGTTATGCCTGTTGGTAGAGCAATCTTGTTACTTAATCGCATCACCTCGGATGTCGACTTATTTCACGACAGTGGGTCTTCCGTTAGGAAAGCACTTTCTAACTTTTAATTTTTCTTTCTATACTTTTTTTTATCATTATACTAACTTAACTATCTATTCATGTATGATTTATTATTGTATTTGTATTTAGTATGATTTGTATTTAGAATGAATTGGATTTTTTTTTCTTCTGTAATGTTCTAAATAACTGAAATAAATAAATAAATATTTGTAATCATTATTATTAACATAATTATTTGACAAATTAAATCACGTATAATTTATATGTTTACCCATGAAATTTGCAACACCGTGTAGCACTTAATGAGACCTGTGTAATATGGAGTTTATATTAAGTAGGCGTTTTAGCACAGAGAGGTTCATTTACTAAAATCCATTGCTTTTAAACGATTACAAAAATACTTGTACGTGTGTTTTAATTAAATCTACATTTTTATTAAAAGTAATCACTTTAATATAAATGCTTCTTAAAATTGAAAAATTACATTTCACTTATTATTGATATCCCAACAGAGACAGAGAAATTCTGCAAACGAATGTAAATTATCTAGGTATTTTCATTTCACTTATTTGTTCATATTCATCATTGGTAGCATTAATCACTAAGTCTTTGTTGGTTTTTAAATAACTGTGTAAAATATTGATTATAAAGTAGTGTAATTAACACGAAGTTATAAAATTTATCACAAAACATTATCACAAAGTTTTTTGTCAATTCATATCTACCATAAAAGATGACTTCTTATTGAGCGCTGTTCCTCTGACAGTTTGGACAGAATTAATGTTTACAAATTGTATAGCTTTGTCTTTATTTTGTCGACAATTTTGTTAACACCCCAATTACTTGAAGCAGAAGAAGAACAATATTAAAAGCGAATTTGATGAGAAACGGGGTGGTTTATACTCTTTGTGAAAACTTTAGCGATATTCCGAAATCAAGCTACCTTCTGGTTATATCAATAAAATATTTCATTTTTTCATGCCGGATTTTAAAACGCCCGTACAAGGCGAAACAACTATAAAAAAAATAAATGAATGTTATGCTTATAATATTTAAAAGCATTAACTTTGTGGTAAAATATTTTAAACCAGGTTAACAAAAACTCACCGAGTTTTTCTATGTCTTCTTAGACAAAACACCAAACATTTTGAAAATCGGAAAATTAGTATGTAAAAAACGGAAACTAAAGAAATTTGTCTTTAGGATATGCGATCGGTGACCAAACCAAATTTAATTTGCATAACACCTTTTTTAGTTTGAAGTTCATAGTGTTGTATTAGTATTTGTATACTTTGCAACAATGATCTTTTTTTTTTCCTTTTTATAATATGTATAAAATTTAACCTCTCTATAAGTCACTATTGTTATTTTAATGTATTCTGTAAAAGGCAATTGCGCCGTCTATAAATAAATAAATAAATAAAAATGATAGGTGCATATTTGCTACATCTCTGATAAGCATTCAGAAAAATCAAATCTAAAAAGAATAATTCTATGAATAGAGAAAAAAAAAGGTTTTGGGGATACTTCACAATGCGTGGTAGAGCTGTCAAAATTCCACAAAAGTTTTTACTCTCTGGATTATAGAGGTACAGCATAGAAATGGGCAAAGCTGTGATTGGTTGGATTTCAAAATCTTAACCTACTGTATAAATTAGGATTTTAAATAGCCATTTGATTTTAAATTATTTAATTAAACCCAACCTATCTTAACCTACTTTTTATGGATTTACCAATAGACTAGTCCTCATAAAAGTTACCACGTATTGTGAAGTATCCCCAAGGTTTTCGCAGTCCGGTGTAATAAACACAACGTCAAATGTTTGCTTATTTCACATGTAAACTCAGCTTAAAACAAAAAGAATATTGAGACAAATTGACATTTTACTCATAATCCAAATCCGATGTTAAAAAATGTTTTTCTTTCGTCCTTTTTGCGTCAATTTTTCAAAACGATACAAAATTAGCTCGTGATGACTCTACAAAAGGTTTCTCGTCAAATAATATGTCGGTGCTTAAGGGTGTTTTGTTTTTAAAATAATTTAGCGGCCTTTTTTGCACATGGGGCTCCCATTAATCAAAAGAACAAAGGATTCTCCCAGAGTGCCTTTCTATGCCTTGAATAATTATAGCTTTGACGCTAACGAATATTTATTTTTCATCGGAAACGTGGACAATATAATCTAATCAGAATTTTGAAAAAAGGCGGTAATTATTCAATGGGCTAAAACCCAATTTGGGACATATCTGCTACAGATGTGCGTATGACACTGTGTCAAGCATCGTTTACATAGCTACATATAGGAAATGGGAGACGAGTCATCAAAAATACGAAATGGAGTTAACTGTGGCATTCGATTCGTTATTTTTTTCAAGGTCTACAAGTCTAAAGTATACTAATTTGCGTTGAAATGCTCAGTATAGAAATACATGAGAAAATTCTAATAAAAGTTTGAAGGTATTCACGACCTTCAGAAAACCCGCCCGCAAATTGCCCGACTGCGACACGGTACAAACTCCTCACACTTAATCAGACAGAAAACTATACTCATACATCAGCTTTGAAGAAGAAACGTCGGTAACACGAAGCCCACAAACACGGCATAATAACCCAGAAAAACATTATCTGAAATTTTCATCAGTTTTAGGTGATTTTTTATTTTATTTTATTGTACGCCCATAGGGCTTTTACATAGACATTTAAAAATGTTACACAGTAGGTAGCTATTTATTACCGCCAGAAGTGGCATCCAGACACTGATCCCTAAAATGAACTACATTAGTGTTGAAAACATCAATATTATTAGCATACTTGTTTGCCAGTGCGTGCATTCGTCGTATGTATGAGTTTGAACTGTAATTTATCGATGATTGGCTGCAGTAAATTAGTGCATTACTACGGGTAACTCGACCAGGCCCTCGTATACTAATTACATTTGTTAGTTGACAACAATCAAACATATATTTTAAATACTTTGAACAGAAAGAGTAAATCATTAAAAATTATTTTCTAATGTTTGTATATTTAAAAATTTATAATTTATGTTTACAATGGGAATATTTAATTTTAAATTAATAATGCGCAAAAATGTATGTTGGACTCTTTCAATGTTCTTTACGTGAACCCTGTAATAAGGATACCAAATGACCGAGTTATATTCAAGCTGACTTTTTACTAAAGCAATATACAAAATTTTCATAGTTTTCATTGATTCGAAATTTTGATAAGCTATAGTTGCTGAATTTGCTTAAAATGTAAATAACAGAAATATGAAAGTAGTGAATAACAATTTCGATTTAAGAGGCGTACCAACGCTAGAAAAAATCGTGTTTTGTCCTTATCTACTAACAGTATGCGACTAAGTTAGCGGCATTTACGAAATGTGTCCGAAAACCGCGAAATGTGGTTTTTATTTTTGTACTGAAAAGAAAGACAATAAAATAAAAACTGGTATACAATTTTTTTTTAATATCATGTGCTTTTTTATTACTACTACTAATATTTCGTTATCCTTACCCAATGGTGCATAGGGCACTGCATTGGTGCACCAAGTGAAGTGAATCTTGATAATTTGTTACATGGTGGCAAGATGATCAGTCTTACGCTTCAGCGCCAGTACGAGGACATATGAAATATTTTTATAATATTTAAATGAATAATACAAATTGTTTTCATTTTGCTGCCAGCTTTTGTTATCCAGAACGATAAAAAACATGTCATAATTTACGGATATCCGTTATTTTTTCGCTTCAATACTTTTGCAAAATAGTTTTTAGTTGATGTGATAATTTTTCAATGCGTCGTTGTTTTCAATAAATCCGGAATATCATTTTTAAAACACACAATTTACATCGCTGGCCTCCGGTAAAACCTAATAAAAAGTGGTTGGAAGGTACTTCAAACAAGATTTTTTTTTTAAATATATTTGAAAAGTTTTATTAAATTTTATTATATAGATTGTTATAATACACAAAATTTCTCTCATAATAAATATTAAGTTTCATGAAACTTCGGGCCTTTTGAAAGATCACTTAATTTTTAATTATTCGAGAGTTTCACTTGGGGTAATTCATTTTACAATTAAAACTAATTCATTGTACCTTTGAAGTTAAATTTGGCTACCTGTTCCATTATCCTTGTTATTAAGTTAGAATAAGAATGATCTTTTTAATAATTTCTGTGAAATAATAAGGTACCAGCTTTGTGATTTCATATCGACTTCGTGTTTTTTTAAAAAAGAAAATAGTATAATTTTATATAAAAAATTCTTATTTTATTTTATAAAATTATTATTTAATTTCATAAAATTCTTAAATTAAAAAACTCTACTTTTTGTGAAAGATATCTCATAGAGACGTCATCATAAAAAAATATTTGATAATTTACTCTTTGACGTCATATACTATACTTATATACTATACTTTCCCTTATCCGCACCCAATGGGCATAGGGAACTGCATTGGTACACTAAGTGCAGTGTATCTTGATTATTTTATTACATGAAGGCAAGATGATCAGTCTTACGCTTCAGTACCAGTCCACGGTATCACACATAAAATATTAATATTGAAATCTCATGTAAATAAATATTTCATGTTGACCCCTTACGGGAATCGAACCCGCGACCTCAGGCACGGTAGCAAAATGCGCTACCACTATGCTACGTCATATACGCATCATAAATGCGACTTAACTACATGTACATGTTGAAAGTTTTGAAATCGGCTATCATAACTTCCATCATATGAATATACATACATACATGTAGATATATAATAATATAAATACTACATTTCAGTTAAGGCCCCTTACGGGGTCCCCATACATTCATGTACGTCAGGGCAAAATTCCCTGGTACTTCATGGTTCATTAAATAAAAATGAAAAAAATATGACGTAATTATTAATTCTTTTTCTAGTGAATTATCGGACTAAATTTTTTTCTAAATTACATTTGTTGCTATAACACAAAAACAGTTCATATAAGATTTTTTTTTTTTAAAAATGTTTATAAAGAATACGTATATATATTGTGCATTTTTATGATTTATATTTTGTATAAACATTTGTAGATTTTTGATTATATTATAATTCCGTAGTGTTACTTTATTATTTTTGAAAACGGTTATCGTGTTTTTTTTATACCCACCGATACAATTAATAAAAAAAATGGAAAAACAAATCCGGGCGCCCCCGGGGCCCCCTTTTCGAAAAA
>JAGVSP010004038.1:0-18264 GCA_022494985.1 Micrasema minimum
AAAAATCGTAAAATAATCATTTTCACTACAAAAGATTCCTGAATGTGCATCGCATTAATTGTATTGATTATACTACTCTTTTCAATGTGATGGCTGTACTTTAATTAAATAGTTTTCAAATATCTTAAATATGATCATATAGATACTTTGATTACGCTTGCTAATTTAAAATAATTATTGTAAATGCTTAAGATAAATGCGTTCAAACAACGTTTTAAGTGTATCCAAATCCTTTGTCTACACAAATACATGGTTATAACATTTTCTTCCAAAGATTCGGGTGGGTCCGTTTATCCTTCACCAGCAGCTGTTATACATTGAGTCCTGGAGGATTCCACGTTAGCCTTGCTTATAAAAACGATCAAATATTTAAATTTATACAACAGTTGAAGCTACCTGCTTTGCGACAAGAGAGAAAGTAATGTTAATCAAAGGTAAGTGAAGAATTAACACTAGTTTATCTCTTATATACCTGTAGCTCCGTGTTGTTCTGTAGGTGCATGACCAGTTTGGGGATGGGGTGTCTCGCAGCCCGGAGCTCCGCCCGCGGGACCCCGGGCCCCAGGCACTCCAGCACGTAGTAGGCCGCCGTGGGGCTGAACCAGGCGTTATGGTACAGGCAGGGCTGCGGGCCCCACGACTCTAAAGCACAAATAAATATAAGCCATGACCAAGAATAACTTAAAATCGATTTGAATAAAACCGTATTTTGAGTTACCTGTAATTAAATAAAAAGAATTAAAATAAGTAACTAAGAAGTTCATTATCTACATACAAATGAATGCACCCTTCTAGCAACCAATGTCGTAGAGGCCATTTTGTTCTAAGTGAGTTTTGGCTTAATTTTTTGCGCAAATGTCTTGAATTTTTTTTTTATTTTACCCGGCGGCTTCTCCTTCTTCTTCCGTGGCGCAGCAGGTGGTTCCGTGGGCGGCTCCTCGTCCTCCGCGTCCCAGTCGTCCCTCTCCTCCGCCGCGCCGCCGTCCCAGCGCGAGCGCGCGGCCGGCGGCGGGCTGGCCGCGGGCGCGGGCGGCGCGCCGCACGTCAGGCACTGCGGCGCGTGCGCGGCGGCTCCGGCACGCGCGGGCGAGGCGGCCACGCGGTACAGGTGCAGCTCGCTGGGGCGGCCCTCGGGGATGCCGAGGTAGTAGCTGCAAGAAGATTATTGATTTATTTACAAATACACATTCTCTGGCATTGTCCTGTACTGGAGGATTGCCAGGAGACCATGCTGGCCGGCGTGGAATCCGGACTTCTTTGCGAACAGGGGTAATTTCGAGCAGCTTGCACTGTTCGTGGACACCTGGGTGGAGAGATGGGATATTCTCAGAAGTAAAAACCTCCAGTAAAATGGAGCCCTTAATACCAGGATCAAAAAGGTAGAAGTAGAGATTGCATGAGTAGAACAATAGGTGGTGAAGGGACATGGACTGAACTGGCATTTGTGCACGTGTTGTTCCGCAAAAGGAAGTATATAGAACTAATAGATTGCTTAGTGGGGTAGTCTTCGGGAGGGTAAAATCGTGGTTTAGCTTGTTGAAAAAATCGGTACAGTTGTGCTGGACTGAAAAAAGACTTAATAGTCTTTAAAACAGTCTGGGGAAAGGGTGGCGTTTTTATTGGAAATACATGAAGATCCAAAAAATCTATAAAATGTTATCATGTTTTATGATAAGACTATTTGCCTATCTGCATGCTACATGGAGTATCATAACTCGAGGTACAACCCGAAAACTGGTGAATCTACATCATATTTAGAGCCCGTCTTCTTTTCTCCAACGGGCAGCAAAAAAACTATTATTTATATTAACAATCTTTCGGTTAATTCCTGGAGAGATTCTGGAGTCTTACATCATATCCGTGTCATAGTCCCACGCCAGCAGCCTGGCGACCTCGAAGCGGCCGTGCGTGAGCGGCAGCTGGCGGCGTGTCGGAGGCGTGCCCGCCACGTGCACGAGGTGCCGGTAGTGGCCGGCGGGCCCGTCGCGCAGCGCGCCCGTGCTCACGTAGGCCGCGCCGTCGGCGGCGAACAGCGGCGCCGCCCGCGCCTCCGCCCAGCCGCGGGCGTCGCCTATCACACGCTGGCTCTGGAAATGAGGAAATATTTGTGATATGTTTTGTTAGGTCAAAGTAGGTCAAAGCTCCATGAGTTCACCCTAGTGGCGGATCCTGGTTGTGCGTGCGGGGCACCCAACCAGACCGCAGAACACTTTCTCTGGCATTGTCCTATACTGGAGGATTGCCGGGAGACCATGCTGGACGGCATGACCGAGGTCATGAGGCCGGCATGGAATCCGGACTTCTTTGCAAACCGGGGTAATTTCGAGCAGCTTGCGCTGTTCGTGGATGCCTGGGTGCAGAGATGGGATATTCTCAGGGGTGAAAACCCCCAGTAAAATGGAGCCTAAATACCAGGATTAAAAAGGTAGAAGTGAATCTGCATGAGTAGAACAATAGGTGGTGAAGGGACATGGACTGAACTGGCATTTGTGCACGTTTCGTTCCGTAAAAGGAAGTATCTAGAACTAATAGATTGCTTAGTGGGGTAGTCCCCGGGGGGGACTTGGTGTGCCTCGCACGGGGCGGCCCGTCCCGGGCTGTTTGTGTGTGCGTGTGTGGAGGTCTCAAATTATATCCCATCCCTCAACTCAATTGTATTGTGTCTTTTGTAAGGATAGATGGTCTTTGGATAGGTATTGTGATAAGGTACGGCAGGGGACGTGTGAAATAGTGTCTGCCAGATAGGATGATAGGATGATAGTGTGAGATGCACACATGCGTTCTGTCCCCTCCCCTCTTTTCCCTAATCCCCCCTCCATTGAGACCCTGACCGCGGATGAACGGGTGGATGTCTGGGATGGGGGGCCTGGCGAGGCGGGATACCGGTCTCCACACGGGTGGTTGTAATTACTAATAAAATAATGATCGGGGTAGAAACTAACATCCCTACCACTGTAAATTTGGGCCGACTCTGGTTGGTTTGGGTGATGGAAACAATGACAATTATAATACATAAGCCGAGACGGTGGTAGGGGTACAATGAAAGCATTTGTTCGCGTACATAATCGTAAATTCATCCGTATTTTTATCACACTAAAAATCTTAAAATCGCGGTTTAGCTTGTTGAAAAAATCGGTAGAGTTGGCTGGACTGAAAAAAGATTCAATAGTCTTTAAAGCAGTCTAGGGAAAGGGTGGGGCTTTCATTGTGCAGGTCAAAGATGCAGGCAAAATTCCTCGCGTTGCGTCGTCAATATTGTAGTAAGACCCAGAAACGTCAGAATTGTGTAGAAACATCAAGATGTTTCAACGATGTAAAAAGGGGCTTTATCAGTATTTAATAATTTTGAAGTACACAACGGAGTTCTGGTACCAACCCTTATGTATGGTAGTGAGGCGTGGTGTTGGAAAAAGAAGGATGAAAGTAGACTGAATGCTGTTGAAATGCGATCTACGTGTGGTAAGACTATGAATGATAGGTGTACAAATGTCCAAATTAGAGCAGAGTGAGATAAGCATTATCGACCAAATTTAAGGAAGGGCTTTTACGATGGTTTGGTATGTGGAGCGAATGAGTGATGAAAGAACGGCTAAAAGAAGTTTAAATGCAAGTGTGCCTGGATGTAGAAGCCGCGGAAGGCCGAGAAAGACATGGCATGACCAAGTACGTAAAGTACTTGAATGTGGTCATGTGAAGAGTCGGAATAATCGGCGTATGTGCATGAGAAGATGTATGAATGTAGAGGAAGCAAAGGAAGTATTTCAGGACAGAGTGGTATGGCGTTCTATCCTCTCTGCCTACCCCTACGGGGAAATGGCGTGATGGTTAGTTAGTTAGTTGGTTAATAATTTTGAGCACATTTGATTTTTCACACATTCTACACGCACGAAAGACAGATAAATGGTTTAATTTTTATTATTGTTATTTGTTTTAACTGAATGAGTCCAAAACATAAATAAAATTTATCACGGGGTGCCCCAGTGAGGAATACAATAAAACTATCGATATACAAAACAAACATATGTTTCCAATACAAAATCTCGCCATGCTGTTATACGTCCAAGTTATCACAGATATTTAGTTTTCCCGGATCAGATAAAATGAATTCATGTCATGTCTAACTGAGAAGGAATTGAATACAATAATAGCTCCTAGTTCCATTAAACAGACGGGAGTGACGTCAGAATATATTATAATATAGGTATAATCGCATCTAATGTCACTGTTTAGACCAGAGATTCCAATTTTTTTTTAAATATATATTTTTTAATTGAATTTTTTTCTTTTTTTTACATTTTTTAACAAAAACAATAATAATACATTCACATTGACCCGACGATATAGCCTAGTATGTGGTAGTGGCCGAAAAAAAGTCAAAGTAGGGATTTATATTATGTACATTCAAAATCAAATTTATAAGCAACTACAATGAATTTTTTTGCTCCTTCGCTGTTTTCTCTATCGCCGTTCGTCGCTCGTGTGCGTGTCGTTCCCGTGAGAGCGTTGGCTGGGTTAGTGATTTCGACATACTCCACATAGAGCGAACGTGGCGAAACGTAGTGATGTCGACATACTCCACATGGAGCGAACGTGGCGAAACGTAGTGATGTCGACATACTCCACATGGAGCGAACGTGGCGAAACGTAGTGATGTCGACATACTCCACATGGAGCGAACGTGGCGAAACGTAGTGATGTCGACATACTCCACATGGAGCGAACGTGGCGAAACGTAGTGATGTCGACATACTCCACATGGAGCGAACGTGGCGAAACGTAGTGATGTCGACATACTCCACATGGAGCGAACGTGGCGAAACGTAGTGATGTCGACATACTCCACATGGAGCGAACGTGGCGAAACGTAGTGATGTCGACATACTCCACATAGAACTAACGTAGTTACAATTTGACATCTCAACAGAGACGAGAAGTTTGGAAGGGAATATGGATATCTAGGCGTTTACAGGGCTTATGACCTGTCAGTGGCCACTTGATGTTACAACACTCCCCATTTTACCTAGTATTTGATATCCATATCCGCCAATATACAGTAAAATGGCGCGACGCTTCACATGTGAACTCTCTGTCATCCATTGAAAAAATTGCTAAGCATTTTAGCAGAAACCTTTATGATTGCAAGTGAGATTCTTACCGAATTATATCACCTACTAGGAAACGCCTGAAGATAAATCTTCAATTTTTTTATGCTTATAACTTACGTAGTAGTCTAATGCGATAGCCATTACACCACGAGACGGACATATATTAAAAATAAATGAAATCATGTATTTCAAAACCTACACCATCAAAATTGAAGCATTATTATAGAGAAATTAATATTTGATCAAAATAACCGAATGGGCCCTCGAAGATAAGCGCTGTCGGAAGTTCAGGGGTATTTAGGGGTCATAAATTACGATACCTCTTCCAACGTTCAACTATAATATGATGCTATGTTTCTTCGTTCGGTTATTGACTCCACTGGTATTCTAATGTTGTATATTCAGGCACGCGACCTGCAGCATTATAAATGGGATTTTGTAGTTCGATTTTAGCATATTGGGTATTTTCAAACTCAATTTATTGTTGACAAAACGAACAAGGAAAAGTAACAACGAAAATTAATAGCAAACAGTCTTCGAACAAGAATTCACTAGAAGGGGCGATTTCATACAAATTTAGATGTCTAGTGATGACGTAGATGCCTCTTGATGACGTAGTGAGTGACGTAGCGGGTGACGTATTTTGTCCTAGCTTTTATTTCCTTGATTGTATCTTATTTTAATTGTACCTGTATACATATATATGTGATAGAATAATTTTATGTTTGAAATGGACTTAAGTCCGTAAATTAAATTAAATAAATAAAAAATAAAAAAATAAAACGAGACACCTAGACACGGTGGTATTTTTCTTGTTCGAAGCAAACAGTAAGTAACTGCCGACGAATTGTCAACAGTGGACGACCAGGACGCCGAGAACCTGATGCCTTGTAAAATAGGCAAGCATGGTGGCGGCTCTCGGGAGGCGTACGTAGTATATGGCCTAGCCAGCCGAAAAGCCTTCGCCGGATGACAGTTAGTAGATACCGATATTTTTCATACATCGATATGTGCAAAATGGTCATTGCTGTGATCTATATTCATAAATAATAATGTTGTGATGAATAAAACAATAAGTTCGCCTTTTGGTCATTAATTAATTATTAATAAGGTACAATAATAATAATAGATCCGTCATAATAGTTTGTAGAATATAAAAATATTTCGATAAATAAGTAATTCACATTTTAATTTTTTTGTTGAGGTTTTATACTCTGATGTTGAAAAATTCTCAAAGAAGACAGAATTCACATGTGAAGCACCGCATAACGCCGTATTGTACAAGTTACGATAATTGTCAGATATGGATCTCTACTATAATACTAGGCGGAGTGGGAAATGGACTTAATACATCAAGTGGTCAATTAACCCAGCAAATGACAGGTCATAAGCCTTGTAAACGCCTAGATATCCATATTCGCTTTCAAATTTCTCGTCTCTGTTGAGATATCAATTATAATTAAATGCGGTGTTTTGAAGAAAATTTTAAAACTAATCAATTCGATTTTACAATACTTGTCTAAACATAATATAACAATGACTAAGCAATCCGCAACAATCCGTTGTTGACTTTCTAAGCCGCCTTAAGATTTGGGAATCCATTAATTCATTTTCGATCCGCGGGAAAATGTTATTGATGACAGCTAAAGGTTTCCCGCGCTTCGGTGTTGCCAGAGAGAAATAAGAAAATAGGGAATTAATTAGATCGGATAGGAACCAGAATCGAAACCCATTAGCCTGGGCCTAGACGACTTAAGAAAAAGATTTATGAGCAATTCATATTACTTAACCACTTTCAATAAACATTAATTATATTTTTTTGGCATTTTTACGGTATCTACACACAAGTCCTTGAAAGAATAATGTTTGGGTATTTTGTATAAAAGTAAAATGATTGAAAATCTTTAGGATTTTTTAAATACATTTAAAACGAAATTGTAAAGAAAAAGCAAGCAATGTTACAATAATTATACCCCAGGCAATATGTGGAAAGTGTTAAATAATTTGTAAGTGTTTATTTTGGATTATATTTATGTTGAATATGTCATTTTATAAATGTATTTCTCAAATGCCCAAAATGAGTTTATTTAACTAGCGGGAAATACAAAAACTTTTGTATTTGTTTTTAATAAATACATTTTTAAAAACTGGAAAAACAAACCTAAAATGTGATTTAAAAGCAATAGAAAAAATAAATTTCAACTCTTTGTCACAAATTTCGAGATCGTTTTCTACAATAAACCAACTCACTTAAATGGCTATGCGATGTTTTATAAATAAAATTCACTTTCTAAAAATGTTCTAGCCTCTATAATAAATAATATTCTCAATGAGAGAATTCTACGAGAGAATTCTTCTTTTAAATTATTGAAATACCGGGAGCACAGAAAGATGAAAGGGTATTCACTTATTCATACATATCCTGGGGTAAATAAAACGTATAAATATTGTAGACGCGAGGATGTTCTAAAAACCTCTTTGGGTCTTTTGGTGGGAAATTCTCACAGCTACAGGTAAATCGATTATAAAATAATGTTGGAAAAATTATTGGCCTTTTACATTCCTCAAGTACCGGGAGCGCAGGGTTCTTATTATGAGTATAATATATCTGTTCCGATACGGTTATTAGTTTCACAAACGTTATTTTCAATTTCAATTCACAACCCCTATTTCCTAATGTGCTTTTTTCCTAATTCACATTTGAAAGCATCGCAACGTTTCAATCCAAGTTAATCGCTAGAATATTATATTTTAGACAAAAAGAATTTTGCGGAAAAATCCGACAAAAAATATTCCGTGAAATATTATCCCCACTAATCCGCAGACCGCAATTTCCTTTGTAAATTATTCCCAACAAGAAGTCGCACCACGGAACAACAGTGGCACAACTCGAAATAAAAAAACTCTAATTACTCGTAATTTCAAGGGAGCCTTCTGAATATTAATAATACACGCGTATTAAATTAGGTTTGCAACTACATAAAATCGTTTTTTGTTAGTTATTTGGAGATTTAAATTATCAACACGAATTTTTTGACGTGATAACGTCTTATAAATCGATGAACGCCGGCTGCACACACGAAAAAGCAAGACTCATCGTCACGTTTCGCCTGAGCCGAGTGTGCAAGCGAGAGCGCGGAACAAGCGATATAGAGGCAAGATCGGACGCATCTATCTCTCTTCCACTCCATCGGCCGACGCGTCCGAGTAGAAAGGAGACAGCAGCAGCACACAAGCTACAAAGTGAAAGTGAAATAACGAGTGCAATTTTTTTTTAATTTATGGAAAAAATTGTAATTTTCAATTAACTCCTTTGTATTATACAAAATAATGATAATTCAGTAATAATAATTCAATTCAATTCATAAAAGTATGCTATTTTTCATCAATGTTTTCTTATGACGTTATCACGTAAAATTATCGTCCGTAAACTGACTTTACGGACAACCAAAAGTTTATTTTAGAGAAATCTTTGTAACGCCGTGGTTTTCGGTTGAATTATATCGATATTCTTCTTTTTCTTTCCTTAATTTTATTGTGTCCTTATAATTTTACTTTATTGTTAAAAAAATATGACTAGTCTGTGTTAAAAGTGTACTTAATAAAAGCAGTAATCTACGTCTTTTCATATTGTCATTGCAAAGAAGCGCGAGCATAAGCTACGCTGGCTAAAGCTTCAGAAACAAGAACCGTTCAAGCTACGAGTATATCAGACTACACTCATTGAAATTCTAACATGACGAACTGTTATTGGAATCAAGCTTTATTTTGCAGACTATAAAAAAATATGACACCAGCATAGAAAAATTCTGTAAAGCGGAACGACGAAGACGATTTCAATGTATGGTAGTTCCAAAATTTGTCATATATGGTTATTAGATGATGGGCGGAATGGGGAATGTTCTAGTAAGTCAAGTAGCCAATTAACCCAGCCAATGACAGGTCATAACCCTGTTAACGCCTAGATAACCCACATTCGTTTCCAGAGTTTCTCTGTCTCTGTTGGGATATCAATAATATCTTCAAAAAAATATTTAAAAAATTTGATTAAAAATTGTATGATAATTTTTGCTACAGTTTTCTTGCATTGCCTCAAAAACACTTTTATTTAATTACGTCGTGTGTTGATTAAAAATATACTTGTTGGTATTTAAGGGAAAAATTCTGAAAAATTCGAGTTATGCCACTATTTTCACGTATAGAGTGAAGGGGATGGGAGCGTGGAGTAAGATATTACTAACCAAATCTTTTAAATATTACATAAAGTTTTGAGGAATAATGCTGAGGCGTTTTTTTAGGTTAGTCAGTCAGTTTACTCTTTGGGAAAACAAATTAAAATAGCAAAACATAAAACTTTGCGTCTAAAGTACCCCCCTCGCTATTTCCTAGCACGAGCTGGCTCATTGCTCATTAGATAATAATGTAAGAATCTTGTCTATTGTTTTCTCAAAAAGTCGGAATAATCGGCGCCGGGGCGGGGCGGGGCGGGGGGGAGGGGGAGGGGGTGCGTGCACGAGAAGATGTGAATATTGATGATTGAGAAGATGTTATTATGAATGTGGAAGAAGCAAAAGAAAATTGCCAGGACAGAGTGGTGGGATGTTCAATCTTCTCTGCCTACTCCTCGGGATAATAGTGTGATGGTTCGTAAGTCAAACATTTCAATTGTAATGAATTTTCAAAAATAAATCAATAACAATATACACCGTGTCCCACGATGAGACCGCGAAACTCCGGAGGGTGATTGTTCATGGTATTCTGAGAAAAAAATCCTTATAAAGTTTTTTGATCCGGGCATTTTTAATAATTAATTTAAAAAAAGTATTAATAAAAAGCGACTATGTAATACTGGCTTCTGTTTGAAATGCTAGCGGTGGCGCGGGTGGCGGTGGGCGGGGAGGAGTGGGGGTCCGCGCTGGTCACCGAACGCCTTGCCTTGTGCGGACATTCAAAATTCGAATTTCATATCTGAAATTGGTGCAGGTCACGTGGTGTTAGCCAGTTCAAAAATGGACGGTATTACACGCGTGAATTTTTATTCATATATTTAATCATTTTTTTAAGAAATTAGAATTGAGTTTTTTGAAAAACTTTTTTAAGATTTTTTTCTCAGAATATCATGAATAATCACCTCTGGAGTTTCGCGGTCTCATCGTGGGAAACGGTGTATATTAACTCAATGTTTGTAGCACTCACTTTGTAGTTTTTCCATAATTATGAAATTTCAAATTTACTAAAATTTACCTACCCACATTTATCTACCCACATTTCAAATTTACTAAAATTTAGTAACTAGCTTAATGTAGTATTTCTGTAAATAACATTGGATAGTTTGAATATTCAAGCGTTTTAAAAAAAAATGTTTAAAAAGAAGAATTAGTTCAACCTCGTTCTCTTAAATTTGTCAACTTTGTATTTATAAGTGTCTACATCCCAATGCACCGATCATGTGTTTCTCCCCCGACTTCAATCCCGTCTCTACCCCTTATCCCAGTACCTGGTCAACCACTTCTACATTTTTAGTTAGCGACTTATTACTTAATTTTAAATGATTATTATACAAAACCCCGATGAAGGAGTAGTGTTTCCGAAACCGGTTGACGTGTGCCAAAAAAAAAAAAGAAAAAGTAGTTTAAAACAAAGGTCGTTTAATTTCATAACAATACTCGTATATATCATTGGGAGCAAAATAGTGGTTTCTCTAGTTGTTCAAGGAAAAGCAGAAAATGGCCACGGTAACTGTCATAATATTCTACTTATTTATTCAATGTTTATAAAGGTTCCAAAATGACTTAAAACAGGTAAATAAGATAAAGTAACGTACCTCCTGGCAGTACCACATGGGACTCTTGCAGACGGTGACCAGAGACAGGTTCTGTGGCCTGTTGAGCCAAACCACACAGACCTCCGTCAGGGAGATCCACTGGGCAGATGTGAAGTAGTGGTCTCTGTAATGAACAAGGGAACAATGATAAATGGTACTGGATCCGCCACGATGAGGACTCTCTGGTAACTTCGTCCGAACGAGGATCGGAAAAATGGAAGGACTTACCAGAGCTGGACTCAACAAGGGCGGGAAATGACGATGAAGGACCACCAGGAAGGGCGAAGTATCCTGAAATACTCTGAACTGGCGCGGCGGGACACAAACCGAGGGGGCACAGCACACTTTTACTCACTTTCACCAAGGGGGGTTTCGGGAATTGGTTTCTGGAAGCTTGAAGATGGAGCGAGTATGACGAGGGGATTTCGATATGGAAATGAATGAGGGAAGAACAGATCTTGGATTTAACAGGAAGAACGGATGATGACGAGTTCGAGGTTATGTGTTAAACAGGTGACAAATCGGAATGGAACAGATGAAGGTAGGGAATACATTTCGGAAGGAATTCGAACTACCTATCACAAGAGAGTATCAATAATGGCCAAACCAGTACCCGGTGCAATAGGTAAATCCAATCAAAGATGGACAGACCAGATCAGGGAGCAGCTGTATGGATGACGGTTAAGAATACGAACATTGTGGTTGATGATTAGGCAGTGAAAACAAAGCCCGACTTCAACACGGTACAAACTCTTCACACTTAATCACACATAAGACCATATCATACATCACCCCAGGAGATGGACACTGCAATGTGCTTTGAAAAGTCGGCAACACAAAGTCCACAGACACAGCAAAACAAAGAAAGGTTTAGCTGTATTCTGAAGGCCGTAAAAATGTACAACCTTCCATGCCTTTGATTTCAGAAAGATTCAGAAAGCCAGTTTTAAACTCAAACAAATACTATAAAGTCATGGTGGATTCATGAGCGATCTCCACAGATTAAAGACTTCTGAGATCGACAGCTGGCCATGTGATCTCACCTTTGTTGCTTTGCCCCTTTTTCGGCTTTCAGAGACAGAGTCCCTACTATTCTGTTTACATAGATAAAATCGAATCGATACAAGCCAAATTCTTAAGAACTCTTGCCCATAGATCTGGAGTGAGTCGCAGATTATACAACTATAAAGATCGATTACATTTCTTTAAACTGGACAGTTTAGAAAAAAGGAGAAAAGTAATCGATCTCACTTGCTTTCATACAATTATAAATAGTCACCTTGACACAACGCTAATAAGCGAAATCGGTCTGCGTGCCAATTTACGACTGCGTAATCCAGACATTTTCAGAGTTGAGCGCTTTTCCTCCAATACAGGGTATTACAATCCTCTCTCTCGTATGTGCAGAGAGTACAATGTAATACACAGGGACAGCACTGAAGGTACAGATGGGACATCTTCGGAAGCTCCGTAGGTGGGTTCAAGAGAAGGTTGTCCGCCAGATATTTGTGATCACTTTTGCTTTTATATGTGTGTTATATTTACTTAAACATTATGTTTTGGTCATTCGATTAAGCACGATGTGAACAATTTTAAAGGGCAATTATTGGTCTACCTAGATGTATTTTTATCTTTTTTTTAGTATCCTTTTGTCTGTTATTGTTCCGTAACAAAATAATAATTATTATAAAATATAAAAAAACTGCTTGAAGCAGAATTTAAGTTGAAGATCTACAGGTCATCCAATCCGTGATAGGTCATAAGAAATTATCACAAGAGGTGGTATCATACATGATAAATATAGTTAAGAAAATGAATGAAACAACAAAATTAGTAATAATACTCTTCAAGTTAATCGGACGACTATTGATGGTTTAATGACCATCAAAAGACCACGTTCTCCATAACAAGTTTTCCGTAGTTTTTGACGTGATAACGTCTAATAAATCGATGAACGCCGGCTGCACACACGAAAAAGCATGACTCATTGTCACGTTCCGCCTGAGCCGAGTGTGCAAGCGAGTGCGCGGAACAAGCGATAGAGAGGCACGATCGGCCTAAGCGTTCGGTTTGTGACGCATCTATCTCTCTTCCACTCCATCGGCCGATGCGTTTAATAATAATGCGGTAATAATAATTTAATTCAATTCATAAAAGTATGCTATTTTTCATCAATGACGTTATCACGTAAAATTATTGTCTGTAAACCGACTTTACAGACAACCATTTTTTTTTATACAGTGATAGGGATATAAGTTATTCTACCCCCTTTTTAGTCGTTAGTTACAACTACCTCCCGCCCAAGCGAAGAGCTTGAATATATTTTAGTCTCGATTGTTTATTTACCCGTCTCCTCCGAGCGCCGGCGGCGGCCTTAGGTTCTTGGTCCTGATGTTCTTGGGGTCCGCCAGATCAGCCACGGTGAGCGTGACCACGGGGTTGGGGGTCCCGGGCTTGGGGTAGCGCAGGGAGCGGATCTCGGGGTACAGGTAGCCCCCCGAGGTGTCCGCCTCGCCGCCCCCGTACCAGGGGAACTTCTGCTCCTCGACCAGCGAGTCGTTGAAGGTGGCGTACAGCATCATGTGCCCGTCCTTGGACATCCACAGCGCCGAGTTGGACTGGATCACCTCCTCTGTGGAAGAAGATAAATGTTTTTAGTAGATAATAATAATAGTCTTAGGATAGGATGGTCTTTAGATAGGTATTGTGATAAGGTACGGCAGGGGACGTATGAAATAGTGTCTGCCAGATAGGATGATAGGATAATAGTGTGAGATGCACACATGCGTTCTGTCCCCTCCCCTCGTTTTCCCTAATTCCCCCTCCATTGAGACCCTGACCGCGGATGCACGGGCGTCATGTCTGGGATGGGGGGCCTGGCGAGGCGGGATACCGGTCTCCACACGGGTGGTTGTAATTACTAATAAATAATGATCGGGGTAGAAACTAACATTCCTACCACTGTTAATTTGGGCCGACTCTGGTTGGTTTGGGTGATGGAAACAATGACAATTATAATACATAAGCCGAGACGGTGGTAGAGGTACAATGAAAGCATTTGTTCGCGTACATAATCGTAAATTCATCCGTATTTTTATCACTCTAACAATCTTAAAATCGCGGTTTAGCTTGTTGAAAAAATCGGTAGAGTTCGCTGGACTGAAAAAAGACTCAATAGTCTTTAAAGCAGTCTAGGGAAAGGGTGGGGCTTTCTTTTTTAGATAGATAATAATTGAAGATTTTGGCTATACATGGAGTAATAAAACGCGTTTGTGCAACCCGAAAACTGGCGAATCTACATCATATAAAGGGGTTTGGAGATAGAGGAGTCCCCTTTTACCAGTGGAAGGCTAGTGGAAACGCCAGTGATGTTGTATGCGTTTATTCAATTGACAAGGATGAGTATTGCGTGTCGGATATTAAGTGCGTGGCAGTTCCGTAGAGATGTAGCGAAGTCGGCGGCTGGAACAATGTTGTAGCGGAGCAACGAGGAGAGCAGACGATGCGGGTCGGGTTTCCGTTGCTGGTACCAGGAGTGTGTATCCAGAGCGTGGTCCGAGACTTCCATGACGGCGTCGTCTACGTCAGGCAAGACACTGCGTCTTGGCTGCTGACGTGGACTGGCGATTCTCCGACTGAAGAGAGTAACTGCGTAGATGGTATAAGATGGTTGTGTTGCACTGCTGTTCAGACCCTCGGTACGGGTATTTATAGGACAGTAGTCCTTTGTTATTAGAGTTGTATGGTGGGGATAAACATTCGTGTGCTAAGCCATACTGCCCGTGTGAATTGCAGCGTCGGCTGATGATTTTCTAGGAACTACCTACTCGTGTAGTAATATCTGATGCAGCTGAATTATATTTGCACTTTAGCCGAATGATTCCCACACATATTTGGAGTCGAATGTGTAATATTACTTTTGCTAAAAGCTTCGTTAAGTACCTCAGAATTCTTATTAAAATGCGGGTTTTAATTTTGCTCCCTTTATGAATAGTATCAATTTAACTAAATAAATTATATTTTATAACAATTTGCTAAAATTTATTGAAAATAATCAATTTTCTCGAAAACTATGCGTCAAATCAAAAAATTTTAATCTACAAAATCGACTCCAAATATGACGTAGATTCACTGGTTCCTCGCTTATATAAAAGTTTTTTAAAAATGGAGGAAAAATATAAACTATGCATTTTCTGAAAAATATAGGTAAACCGCATAAACTCTAGAAAAATGACTACATAATATTTATAAGTACTTCCTTGATATAGGAAACACGACGTACATCATAGGTTTGTCTATTTTGCATCTGTCATTTTTAATTATCACTTTCTCAATTGAAAATGGCATTTGGGTATTTCTTGTTTATCCATCTATTCCAGAAACATTTCCAAAAAATAATAGCCCAGAAACCGAAGTGAGAATGGGGCAAGCCTTGAGAACCCGAGAACTTGAGCTAAATGTTGCATTGTTATTGTTTGTCTTCACAGTAAAAACTGTTTCATAATGATGAACAATTCTGTCGAAAATCTCCCCCTTTGTAAAGGACCAGTTATGAGACTTTTCCTTTTGCAAGAGAGAATTTACTGTGCTTTTAGGATATAAAGAATTTAACGCAAGACAACCTTATCAAGAGATGCGGATTTAACGTTTTTCATAACGTGAGATATTTTTGGTTTCTTTTAAAAATATAATTAGTTTCGTTTTCAATATCTGTTTCATTTTTATTCATTCAGAGGTTTTCATAGCAAAAAAGATTGATTTTTTTATATTAATTTTTTCCGTTTGTCCATTTTAGATGTTGTTTTTTCCTAAATAATAGGTATTAAAGTAACAATGATAAATAATTCAACATTTTGGGTCGTGTTCAAATACTTGCACACAAATCTGGATTTATCCCAAAACGGGAGTAGGTATATATTTTATTTAACCCAGCCAATGACAGGTCATAAGCCCTGTAAACGCTCGAATATCCATATTCCTGAATTTGAAAAAATTCTACCTCATCTCTGTAGGGATATAAAAATAAAAAATAAAATAATTCATTTTAAAAATACATACCATGTTTGGTCATGTGGAGCGAATGAGTGATGAAAGAACGGCTAAAAGACGTTTAAATGCAAGTGTGCCTGAATGTAGAAGCCGAGGAAGGCCGAGAAAGACACGGCATGACCAAGTACGACGAGTACTTGAAAGTGGACATGTGAAAAGTCGGAATAATTCGGCGTATGTGCATGAGAAGATGTATGAATGTAGAGGAAGCAAAGGAAGTATGTCAGGACAGAGTGGTATGGCGTTTTATCCTCTCTGCCTACTCCTACGAGGAAATGGCGTGATGGCTAGTTAGTTAGTTAGTTACCATCCACTGTTCTATGAGTTTATCTTATATTTTGATTTCTGGTACCAACCTTTATGTATGGTAGTGAAGCGTGGTGTTGGAAAAAGAAGAACGAAAGTAGATTGCAGTGCCAGGACAGAGTGGTGTGGCATTCTTTCCTCTCTGCCAACCGCTTCGGGGAAATGGCGTGATGGTTAGTTAGTGATTCTCAAAAAGTTGATGAAATCTGAGAAAAACGAATGGTTTATTTTTTTTCATCAAGTCTATAATATTGCCTCCCCAAAGATTGCACAACGCTCAACATCAAAAAACTCATCTAAACGAGGCCTTGTGCATAAAATAATGAGAAACATTTATTCTATAAATACAAAACACCTCATATTAAAAAAGGGAATATGTTATTAAAATACTGCATTTACGGATTTTTCAAACGTAAATATTTTATTAATTTTGAACAATAACACAATTTTATCGATACGTTAAATAAGATTGTTTGTCAAGTTTAAATGAATTAATTAGCCTTATCGGAAAATGCAGGCAGTAATTAAAATTTTGTTTTACCTAATTACTTGAATATTTTTAAAAACATTTCTATATAAATCGCATTTTAGGATCGCGCCTTCTTTTAGTTTTTACCAACTCGTTCAACGTAGCACAAAATGATTTTCATAATTTGTAAGTAATCTTACCTGTAAAGCTTTTTCATTAGTTATTACTAACAGGTTGAGCTAAAAACACACTAAGCACAGCGCGAAAGTTGTTGTATAGGTGCATATTCCTTTCCAAACTTCTCGTCTCTGTTGAGAGGTCAATTGTAATTTAAAAAATCCCTATCATGGGTAAAATCCCGATTTTTACCATAATATTTGGACACACATTCAAAATTATATTAATAAAAAAATAAAATATATTTCTACAATGTATTCCATCCAGAAGAGTATGTAATTGGGTACTTTTCGATTTTCTATTTTTTATTTCAAAAAAATTATTGAAAAATAACAATATCAAGGGAATTTTTTATTTATTTTTACGATGTCATATGAATTTTCTAGCGCTTTTTCAAATCACTCGCAAAATCCTCCATTTAGCGCGCATGGGGTGTGACGTCACATCAATATGGGCGCTGGACTTCGTAATGAATTTCCCGCCCTTCATAATGAACGGGTATGACGTCATTAGCCAATAACGGGCGTCAAAAGTCACTCGTAATTTCGTGTTTTTAAAACATAAATTTATAAATGAAAACAACATTTTTGAACATTGTGTTTTATATCGTTGGAATTGTAAAAATATACTTTAAATATTTATAACGTTTTCAAGGATATTCATGCTATCGGAAACAACCCAATTGGATTGCTGATAGTGATAATGATGAACTTGATTAATCAATGCCTTAAGGCATCAGACATGAAATGGAAATACCGAAAATGCATATAACACAAAATCTTTAAAAAAATGGATTTTGCAGGCTCAGCAATTCGCAACAAATTCTTACACTTTTTAATCCCATGTTTATTAATTTCTGCGTAAAGATACAATTATTTCAATTAAAATTCTAACATATTCAGGCCCCTGCTTATAATTTTGGTACTTATTTTCTTTATTTGCACCTGATGGGGCATGCACTGAATTATCACTTAAAGAAATACGAGTAAGTTTACCTATGTATATGCTATATGGTTAGTTATTTGTTGTTAATTTTTTGCTTGAGACAAAATTACTCGCAAATTAGTGGAATCTTATAAACAACATTTTGAGTGTGTCCAAATACTTGTAAAAGTTATAAGCATAACAAATTGAAGAGTCATCTTCAGGCGTTTCCCAGTAGGTGATGTAATTCGGTAAGAATCTCACTTGCAATCATAAAGGTTTCTGCTAAAATGCTTAGCAATTTTCTCAATGGATCACAGAGAGTGTTCACATGTGAAGCGTCGCGCCATTTCACTGTATATATACAAGTTCTAATAATTGGCAGATATGGATTTTAAATACTAGGTGAA
>JAGVSP010004039.1:0-38420 GCA_022494985.1 Micrasema minimum
TATTTTTTTCAAGCTCAGATTAAAAAGTCACATTACACAATCGTCTGCAAATACGATATAGATTCACCAGTTTTCGGGTTGTACATCGAGTTTTGTTACCTCCTGTATAATATGATCATAATTCCAATGCGAGGCACATTTTAAAATTTTCATTTTATTTATCTAAACCACCCCGACAGGCCAGGAGGCCCAATAACAGAGGAGCACAACATCACAAACACCCAGGCTTGAGAAAAATCACTTTTAATTTTTGCGTTCTCACCGGGAATCGAATTCGAAACCTCCGTATCGTGAGTCCAGAGTGTAAGTCATTACGCTTCGGAGGCCGCCATTCGGTATTTTTTTATCAACCATGTAAGATAACTCTGTACGATCACATTTGTAATCGCTACCCCGAACGTCACATAATGTTGTAATCCGGATGCTTTTATTGTTTCAAGAACTACATTTTATTATCTTAAGACCTCAAACTTCTTTGAAGTATTTTCAAAGGTTATGATTATTGTATGTTATTGGGCAACATATCGGAAAACCTTGGCCGAGCAAAAAGATCATTCCTTTATATAACTTACTTCCATACTTGTATCCATACTTGAAGACATTTTAAAAATGTTTCTTTCCATTTTTTTGGTATGTTTTATTCCACAGAGAATAATAATTATTGAAATATTCTGAATATTTTGTAGGAGATTAATTATTTAAGCAGAGTTTCACTCGACTGTACTAATTATTTGTAGATAACATGCAAAGTTGGGAATTTATGAAAACATTACTTAAACATAGGTAACTATTAATTTCGGCGTTGTTCAAAATTAATTTCTTATTAATAGTGAATATTTGGTTAATTAATAGGTTAGAGATTACACCTCTGATCTATTTTTTCAAAGATGCTACAACTACTACATTCCTTTATCCGCACCAATTGTGCAAGATGGACACTGCAATGTGCTCCGAAACGTCGGAAACACGAATCCCACAAACTCGGCATAATAGAGCAGATAATCTGCAACTGTTACATGGTGGCAAGATTATCCCTTTTACGCTTTAGCGCCAGTCCTAGATATGACATATGAAATATTTTCATGTGAAAAATACAATTATTTAATTTTATATATTTATTTGGAGAGAATTTTAAAGAACGGTAGAGCGTAACAATTTATTATGGGTTCATGGTCGAAGAAAGAAAATTGACCTACTTTCAAAATAATTCTCTGACAGCCATAATTCAAACGAATGATTACTTCTTATATTTTACCTTGTTGTACTACTTATATTTACTACTTACTATTATACCCTATACTACCTATTTTACTTTACTATGATTACTACTTATATTATGTATTTTTAGCGTAACCTCCCTCACCAAGCACAAGAGCTTGTGTCTTTTTTATTGGTGAGGTATAGCGTTAAGATTATTTTGTATAATTATTGTGTTATTAAGCTTTGTAAATTCGATAATATATTAAATACACAAAGCAAATACAAATAGTCGAAGAATGAATTAAATTAGCAAAATTTCTCAAGGGGATGTAAGTATTTATATGTTCTGTCAACATAATATAAAGTTTGTGTCAGTACTAATATATTGGATGTGAGGGACATAAGCTTATTTGCTAAAAAAATATAAAATATTTTATATCTAACTAAGAATATTTACAATTTTAGGTTTTACTGCTGAGACAACCTCCTTTATTACTGTCTTGACCCTTCTTTTATACTGCAGTAAAAAATGCATTTGTGAATGATTATTACTTGTACTTCCTATTTTGTTATTACATTCAATGGCCTCAATTATGGGCAGTGATTTTCCAGTAAAATGTTTACGATTTGCAGTTAAAAAAACAGCAGGCTTTAAAGGGTCGTAAAAATTTTGATGTTTTTGACGACTGCATCAAGATTTACGATCTTAAAACAAATTAAAAGTCACATTTACTACGAGAAATTTCCTTTATTTAATTACTCTCTTCATTTGATTAATGGTTTATATCTGATTATTTACTTCTGCGTAAATTTTAACTCCACTCACTTTTCAAAAAGCGCATTTATTTTTTGCGTCCAATAATGCATTTTGAGTAACTATTAAATTAGTGAAATTGTTCTAACGACACTAGTTGTAAGACATGTACTCAGAACAGCATAATGTACAAAGGATTCAAAAGGTATAATGAACATTCGGAGACTGTCAAAGAAATAAACGGATTAAATGAATTCAGAAGCAACCTTAGTAACATTCTAATGTTATAATAAATATTCATGTTATATATTAGTAGTAAGAATTTTTTTTATAGCTAAATAAAAATGTATAAACAAACAAACAAACCTTATAAAACATTAAGTGTATGGCATGTAAGTGGCGGCCAATAGCTTAGTTTGGAGGCTCTACAAAGAGAGTGGAAATGTATTGATGATGGTGATGGATGATTTCAAATTGTATACTCATCTCTCTTTTTTATAATTAAATTAAAAAGTTGATTTTTGCAATTGGCACTTATGACACAACTGCTCCGCATTTTTTCAATTATAAATTATGTAATAATCCAAAATAATTCAATCATAAATAGTAATAACATAACATTCTGCAATGAGGAAATAAATATTTTTCTTTATTTTATTTTATTTGGGACACAAACAGATGTAAAACTAATAATTAACATTAACATGCCTGCCATCCAATTAAATGTATCCACAGGTAACTTTAAACACTTATAAGAATCTACTTATAATGTAAATAAATATTTGTCATCGTAAGTCTGCAAGTTTTTAAGTTCCTTTATAAATTTGTTATATGGGGTGTTAAACATATCTAAGTTATTGAATTTATCACCAAACGCCTTACAAATTCAAGGAATCGTAGAATTTTTTCGGTGATTTGTTTTAACTTTAGGTATATGAAAAAGTTTAGGCAGTCTAGTTGGTCTGGAAGGGACACGGAAAGAGAGTAGATTAATTTAATTCTGGTGAGTCAATTTGTATATATATAGTCAAATATACATTAAGTGCACAAGAGATTAAAAAAAACATTTTTTAATGAATCATTCTGTATCGCCAATAAGGTCATCTCAAGTGAATTCCGAAAAGTTTATGATTCGTTAAGAAACTTCGTAAATAAAAATGATTTTATAGGCCTCGTAGTTTATGGACGTAATATCGAGTTAGAAGTTAATGAGATGAGTGATGTCTGATGTCCAGATGTGCCGGGGTCCGGGGTTCGGGGCCAGCCGAGACCTTTGTAGGCTTTGGGCAAGGTGACTTGTTGCCCGGGGGAACATCTTAAAAAATCTCGATTCGTATAAAATACACTAAACGATAATAAATACAGGGTGTAACAAAACTCGATGTACAAACGGGAAACTGGTGAATCTACAGCGTATTTGGAGACGATTGTGTAATATGACTTTTTAATCTGGGCTTGAAACTTTTTTTAAATTTCTTCTCACGTAAGTTTACACAAGTATGGCAGATTAAGTAAAATGCTGATTAAATTCTTATTAAATTGCGTTTTTTTTTTTTGATGGATGGATAGTATTAATTTACTAAATTCATGATATTTGATAACAATTTGCAAAAAAAAAATCGAAAAAAAAACAACTTCGTACTCAATTTTCTCAAAAACAAGGGTCAGATCCAAAAATTTCATTCCACAAAATCGACTCCAAATGTGATTTAGATTCAGTGGTTCCCCGCTTATACATCGAGGTTTGTTACACCCTGTATAGGTAATGATCATAAATTCAATGTACTAACTATTACTACTACTACTACTTCTACTTTCCTTAATCCGCACCCAATGGTGCATAGGGCACATATCGGTATACCAAATCAGTCGCACGCTTCAGTACCAGTCCAAGGTATAATACATGAATTTTTAAAATGAAAATCGCATGTAAATAAATATATTTCATGTTTACTCCCTTCCGGGAATCGATCCCGCGACCTCATGCACGGTAACCAATTACTACTCTACCTTATCCGCACCCAATGATGCATAGGGCACTGCAAAAGTACACCAAGTAGCTTTTTTTGGGTAAGTAACGTAAGAAATGAAGCCAATAATTAAAAAAAATAAATTAACCACCTTAACTCCAAGGCCAGGAGGCCCAACAATAGAGGAAAACAATATCGCAAACACCCAGGATTGAAGGAAATTACTTTTGATATTTTGTAATCTCACCGGAGATCGAACCGGGAACATCCGTGTCTTGAGTCTAGCGTCTTAGCCATTACACATTTAATTGCATTAATTTATTAGTTATGTCAATGTACAGCGCCCTTGAGATAAATTTTCAAATTGAAATGGCGCTTAACAAGTTATCAAATTATTATTATTATATTAGTAAAGCCCAACCAGATCTTGTTGATTAAGAATAACTGTACATGGGGTACCAAGCAGTCTCATATTGCACCATTGGATGTAGATAAGGGAAAGAATTAGTAGGTGTAATAAATTGTAAATGTCTAAATCTTAAGTTTTTTCTTCTCCAATAAACTTACATTTTACCGTATTTATACCTTTTTAAATTTAGAATTGTAAAAAGTTGTCAAAAAAGAATAAAAATAAAAGCTGTATTCTATTTTAAAAAGTAAGATTCCGGATCTCTTCTGGAAAAGGTAAGTTCTCTATTCAAAAAGAGATTCCATCTAAAGCGCGCGAAATAAACAACTTCCTCTTCCGTCTCAGTGCTACCAACAGGAGAATAAAACAATAGCTAGGCAAGAAGGCACTTCAAACAAAGTTGGTCCCGATTGTAAAGGGCATTCACACATTCCAAAAATGCGCATATTTCAGAGAAATGCAACAGAAAAGAGAAACGTCCGTGCTCCGTACTTTACGACCCCCCCCGGTCACTATTTTAAGGTAGTTAAATATGCCCCTTGTTCTCGAGTTCTCTTATAACCCACTTGTTCACGGCCGGCCGTAAAAAAATAATTATTGTCAAACTACTTTTGCTTTTTGACTCTATCTTTTAGTGTAATACTTTTAGTTACACTTTTCTCAACACATGCATTGGTTAATGCGGAAAAAAATTACTTTTTTGTTCTGTTTAACATCGCGTACATAATAATTAGGTATTTTGTGTCTTGTGTTTTCACAATAAATCATTATTGTCGAACGAAGATTGCATTATGCGCATTTGCGAATATAACTTATTTAACCCTTAAATAACGGTGCCGTAAAGTTCTTTTGAAAACCCTAGAATAAATATTTTGTTATTTATTTATTTTGTTTTATATTTATCAATTTATTTATTCTATTTATAAGTATTACATAATAATAAATACACTCTACTGCCTAACTAGTTACTCGTTAGACTCTTTTTAAGGCAGAATTTATATTATAAATTTGACATACATTCAGTTTCTTTTAATTTAACATTTTACATACAGGAAAAAAAATGTAGCATACAAATTGTAATAATATGATGAGCAATTGGTGAACAAAAATCGTAATTCAATAATTATTAGTAATCAATAGAAAAAAAATACACACAAATAATGTTCCGTACTGAAAATGGAGCATTCTTTGCCTTCCTTCAATGCACACAAAACTTCAGTTTTTTATTGAAATTGGGTTATTTTTAAACTTTAAATATGGTTAGGTTAATTTAATCTTATGTAGATAGATGTTTAGCACAGTCACGTCAGGGTAAGAAGACCCGTTATCTCATGTTATTGGTTTAAATAATCTCAAGTCAAGAATATATCGGAAATAGAGTCTCGACTACGTGCATCGCAGCAAACATGCCAACTCAATTAATTGATACATAGAAATCAGGTTTGAAATATTTTCGCAATTAAAATGACGCTCAAAATGCGAGATAAAAAGGTGGCTATCACTTTCACAGCTACTTGAGATAGAGAGAGAAGGATGATTTTGCAATATTAGTATGCCGTATTCACACATGTTATTAGTATTATGCAAGTTATTCGCTCATTCCACACCTTGTTTAAACCACCTGTTGTTTCATTCTAAATGTTTGCGTTGTTCATCGTAACAGATTCTAAACCCAACAGATGCATTTGGGTTATCTAGGCGTTTACAGGGCTTATGACCTGTCATTGGCTGGGTTAAGTGGCCATATACACAATTTTGGAAATTACTATATATTGAAATCGTCTTCGTCATTCCGCTTTACAGAATTTTTCTATGCTAGTGTCATCAATCTGTTGAGAAGATTGCAAAGCATTTTTTTTTGGCAATCATCTTTTATTAGTGTAGGTAAGGCCCTACTGAGCATTAATTACTTACTCTAGAAGACGCTTGAAGATGTCTTCAATTTTTTATTTTTTAATATTTTGCTTTATATTTTAACCACAGTAAATCTTTTAAACAACAATTTTTTTTTTACTTGTAGATACAATTACTGGATTATACAAATTGGGCTGATATCAGATATTATTGATATCACAACAGAGTCAGAGAAACTCTGGAAATGAATGTGGGTTATCTAGGCGTTTACAGGGCTTATGACCTGTCATTGGCTGGGTAAGTGGCCACTTGACGTATGTCATTGTATGACAATTTTTTAAAACTTGTATATATGTTGAGTTTGTACAGAAGTGTTTTCGACAGATTTTAAATATTTTTGATATTCTTTCCTATAGTGACATCTGTTTTGAAATATAGATAAGCATTTTTTTTGGGCAATCTAACTTAATTGGTGTAGGTTAAGGTTCATCTGAACTTGATTACTTACTAGAAGAGACGCCTGAAGATGTCTCTCCAATTTTTATTTGCTTTTATTTTTTACTAGTAAATATTTTAACAACAACATTTTTGAATGAATACAAATACTTGTAGACAAATTACAGCCCAGCATGGGTATAATCCAGTAATTTGTATTCATTCGAAAATGTTGTTTGTTAATAAAAATGATTTTTTTTTCCCTTTACTGTTAGAAGTAAGGCGTAAAAAGGCGCATTAAATCACAAGTTTGCATACTTTAACTATACTACCTACTACTTAAACATCTTTTTTTTAAAACTTTAATTTTTTTTTTAGTTTTGCTTTTTAATACATATTTGGTACGCCACTGTTTATTGCCAGTTTTTGAATTTCGTAACTCAAAATTGATTCTTTTGTAAAAAATCGGATGATATATAAAAAAATAAACCAAATTTTCTTCAATAAATATAAAACTTAATGTCCTGTATCCGAAAATAATTTAGTTTTTGGGAAAAAATGAGAAGCAACTCGATTTCAGAAAATTCAGTCTCAAATCATTGAGACAACTCAGATATTTTAATTGCAATATCGATTTTATCAATAACATAAAATAACCTACAACCAACGATATTAATTTTCATAGATAAGCTATTTTTTCCGTTCCTTGTAATAGGTCCTAGTCCTAGGAAATATTGAGCAAACTTTGTCTCATCTTTACTTGTAGAGGTAAACGGCAATGATAAAATGTATTAGATAGTGGAAGATAGATATAGTTGCCTCTTGTTTCTCTGCAAAATAAAAAATGGAACATACAATTTTTATCAGTTTTCTCTTTGAAATAGGTTTGTCTAGTTAACTTAACATGTCCTTGTGCTTACAACATAATAAACTAACATCGGGGTGAAAAGGGTTATTTAATGCCGCTTTAATTTTTTGCAATCGCAAGATCAGAATAAGATTGGCAAATTTTGTTTTAACACGTGTTAAAATTGCAGAGTAATCGTTAGTCACGTAAAGCATACTATTAATAAAATATCCACTTTATTTCAATGGTTTTATTTTTTTATCATGTATTGTATGTATTTTCGCAAATAGTAAAATGCCTTTAAAACGCTAACAGGTAAAAAATGATAAAACAATTATTGTAATATTATGAAAGAAATTTCGTTTAAATGTGTAGGTATGTTTTCATCAATTAAATTATTTATAAGTATATGACACGTGTGTCAATTGTTACACGACAAAGAGACCAATCTTACAGTTTCAAAATGCCGCCTTTTCGTGCTCCAACACTACTAAAAAAAATGTAGATTAATAGTTAATACATGAACTATTTGTTTTCTCATTAAACTATCATAGCTTATTTATTAATTATCCGAATTACAAACGGATGGCACTTTCGATCTAATGATTTAAGTTTTATTTTTATATTTCTGAATTCACAGAAAATTCTACGCTTAATATTTTTATAAATACTACTACTTTCCCATATCCTCACCTAACGGTGCACCCGGCATTGCATTTGAAGCAAGCAATGCAAAGCAGTGATTCTTGATCATTTTTATTACATAAAGGTAAGATGATCAGTCTTACGCTTCAGAACCATTCTCCAAGGTATCACTTATGAATAATAATATGAAATTCACATGTTAATAAATAATTCGTGTTGACAACCCCTACGGAATCGAACCCGCGACCTTTTGCACAGTAGCCAAACGCGTTACTACTATGCCACGAGGCGGACTATCATGTTAATTACTGTTTTTTTTTAAAAAAAAATTAGTTTACCTATTAGCGAATTGAAACAATGCTATTAGATTGCATGTCAAAGTAATAACAATACATGTCAAAATTAAATTTTTACCAACAGTAAAATAATAACCCTTGTTCATAATGTTACGCCACGGTTCCCGCGCTTTTACGAACACCGAACACTATTTTCAAATGTCAGATTATCGTAACGCGAAGTCACGTGTGTCCGAAAAGATATTGTTTAATATTTATGTAATATTCCCGATAGTAACGTGTTATTTAATGATGATTGTAAAAATTATTAAAGTACCGATTAGGATTCTATTGAATTGAGAGTTCATTTCATAACCGTTGCAAATTAGAAGTACCTAGGTACGATATATCTTATGAAATTTAACCATTTAAATTTAACCCAAATATGAAAATATCCCAATTGAATTAAAATGTTTTAGAAAAAATCACATCTGGTCAAATAAAAAACGAAAACAGCCATCACATGATTTTAATTATAACATATTTAAACTCGTATCCTCGAGTGTATTAGAAGTAATATGTTATAATGTTTATTACAATAAATTTTATCGCAATTTGTGGTAATTTTTTTATTATTTTTTATTTTATATTTATTTAGTACTATATATAATTTTACATAGACTAATATTATTACATTACAATTTTTTTTTCCTTACTATTCTTATCCTACTATTTATGCATTTTTAATTTAGCTATAATATAATACCTACACTAATATTTTTCACACATATAATTTTTAACATTTAACCCTAAATAACTTTACATTTTTGTTCATTTCTTATTTCATCTGGAATCTCCTCATACATTTTAATGCCCTTATACATTAGACAATTCTGTGACATAGTTTTTTCTTTTCTTTTCTAATCTTATATTTTTTGAACCTCTTGTTGCATATTTATGAAAAAAGTTCATTGTTTTTAAATTTGTTTTTGTTGCAAATATCTTGGAATTATCCCTTTTAACAATTTTGTTAATTTTAATTAGCAACATATATTTAATTATTTGGTCTCCAGACAAAATATTCAAAAGTTTAATCATTTTTTATTGTTTGTTCTTCTACTGCACTTCAATACGATTCGCATGGCTTTGTTTTGCAAAATTTGTAATTTGTAATTAATTTGGCCTTATAAGTCATTGTCAAAACTACAACTGGGGAATCTCGTTTTATCACGCTCATAATGTAAATAAAACATTCCCAAAATCTACCCCCCCCAACAAATTTTCCAAATGGGGCCAATAGAAGAAGGATGATGTCTTTCAGATGCAGGTGTACTTATTGAACTTTAATAATAATATCGAGATTAAATTTAAAAAAAAAAAAAAATTTAAAAAAATATACAAATACAAGTGCTTGAAAGTGGGCATGTAAGAAGTCGGAATAATCGACGTGCGTGCATGAGAAGGATGTATGAATGTAGAGATAGCAGAGAAGTATGCCAGGACATTGTGGTGTGGCGTTCTATACATCTCTTGCCTACCCCCTTCGGGGAAATGGCGTGATGATTAGTTAGTTAGTTAGTTTTGATTTTAAAATGAGCTTATTTTTACGGCGGTAATGAACTTGAAGCCAGAAAATCTCTGGACCCATTTTCCGCTTCATCTAGTATTTACATAACAACGGCTTACTTGGACCAAAAGACGCCATCTCCATAATATGTGTTTCATGTAGCACATCTGGTTGTGTAAGTTGTAACACAATATACGAGTTATGTTACATAACGTGTAATGAATAATGCGCTAGTTTCCGAGTGCGAATTATTCGGAATTTTACTCCCAGTAATCTCGGTTATTTCACCGCTGAACAAGATTTTCCATTTTTAAATTACAACGACTTTTAGTCACTGTGTTTTTTATTTTTCTTCATCAATTATCATTTTGTCTAGGCGTACATTTTACCGAAACGGGATTTAGTCAAGAGGAAGGAAAACAATATTATTTATCGAAAAAGGAACTGGTCAAAATTCTGTTATGAAGTTGATTTTGCTTTAAACGAATTTTTAACTATTAGATTTAATTAAATTTAGAATTAAATTACGCAAGTAAGTATTTTTTACATTAAACACGCAGCTAATACAAATAAATGAATTTGTAATCAAATTGACGAACAATATTATCATATTAAAATGAAAACTCTAGCTAACTTATTATAACATATTTTAATATTTTGCGTTTATTACGCTTTGTCGTTGAATAAAAAAGACTTATTTTTTATTAAAACTGAAGCGTTAGATTGATCATCTTGCCTATCCTGTGATAAGAAGTGAATAAAGATACACTATTGCACTTGGTGTATCAATAAAGTGCCCTATGCACCATTGGGTGCGGATAAGGAAAGCAGTAGTAGTAGCAGTAGTATTTTTTAACTAACTAACTTACCATAGAACGCTACATCACTATACCATAACACACTTCCACATTCATACATAATTTTTACCCAAGTAAAAATAAATATTTTATGATGAAATAATGCACGAGTATTTCGCTGTTTTTTTTTAAATACCTAAGGTCTTACAATGATTGACATTTTGGTCAAGTTTACGATATTATAATGCAGACATCGAAGGAAGCACCCTGTACCGGCGCGGGCGATACGTTATCAATTTCACAGACACTTTCTCTATTTTTTGTCCGGTTCTTTCTAGGTGTGCTGCAAGACTAACTGAGAATAAGTATTACATGAATATGGGTCAGAAAAGACGTTAATTTTTGTTTGGTTGCGTAACCGAAACGTTTTGCTCATACAGGAAGTCGAGTTCAGCCAGTATCGGCGTCCATTTTGTATTTATTGGGGATTCGGTTGCGACAATCTCCGAAAGGTTTATCACTTTTTAATTAGAATTATTTACGAGACTTTGTCTCGCTTTGTGTGACGTTCTGCAATATAACATTGTGTTATTCCATAGGTCTTACACGTAAAATACGTAATTTTAACACGACTCATATTTTTTACAATGATGTTTTTACAGGCGTTCGCTGTTGACAATCTGTCGAAATTTGCGTCAGAGTTGCGTGGACGTGGTCCGAGGGCAGTTTGTGGAGTTACCTATGCTCCACATTATTGAGCGAAATTATATGATGATGATGTGAATGCGAAAAATCATAAGATCGTTTTATAAAGCGGATAAGCGATATATTAAGCGACATATTGCAAAAAGAAATACGCGAAATACCAAACTTTTCATTATTTAAAAAGAGAATTAAATTTTATTATTAAAACATTGATCCTGAAACCATTGTCGCCCTATTTAATAAATTAATATTGATGTGTATTAAGCTATTATAAGGTACTGTGCTCAAAGACTCAAGATAATTTACAACAATAATTGTCATACTCATATGTAACTATTTTTTGTATACTATTAGTGATGACATTGTTTAAGTGTGTGTTGTAAATTATTATTGTTTAAATTTTTATAAATTTATTAATAATTCCAAAAAAAAAAACATTAAATTTGTGAAATGCTCTCCTCGGCACGGGGTCCCCCAGTGAGGAATGCATTTAAGATAAAAAATATAAAGGAAAACTGTAATAAACTGTAAATAAAAATAAAAAAAATAATGTACAATCGATTAAATAAAGATTTGGATATGAAAACCGCGATCGGTGGCGTCATCGATCGTACGTGGAAATAAAAACTATAAATGATTGTATTTTCGCTTATTGATTATCCGATTTACAAACAGAGATTCACTGATGTTTTGTGATTCTTCGCTTTATATTTTTGCAATCACTAAAAATCGTGTTTCCAAGTCCGTTATCATTCAAGCAATGCAAAAAAAAACATCTATTGACATATCTAGTGGTGTACGATATACGAATATAATCTAGCTAATAACCTAAAACATATTTTGGTTAACATTTAATTAGGTAAAAATTATAATTTACGTTAAATTTAATGTTTTCCACTGCATTCATGAATTTTAACAGCATAAAATTACCAACTAACTAACTAAATAACTAACCATCACGCCATTTCCCCGAAGGGGTATGGCAGACAGGAAGAACGCCACACCACTCTGTCCTGGCATAAATCTCTTACTCCTCCACATTTATACATCTTCTCATGCACGCACGTCGATTATTCCGACTTCTTACATGCCACTTTCAAGCACTTTTTTAACGTTGGTTCGGTCATGTAGAGCATGTAATGGATGATGAAAAGAACGGCTAAAAAAATATAATGATGCGACTGTGCCTGGATGTAGAAGTCGAGGAAGGCCGAGAAAGACATGGCATGATCAAGTAAAATTACCAAATTCCACTAAAAGCCTAAAACCCCTCATGCAACCATGCTTTAGTTTAATTAATTTATTTAATTTTATCAACAAATCGCTTTTAATCTTTACATTCAATAATAATAATTGCTATTGATGTAAGCGTGTAAGCCCTTTCCAATCGTCAAAAGCCCGATCGATGGATTTGTGATGAAATCAGAATAATATACATTCATAATACTACATTCATGGTTATAAAGTGAAGATTACAATAAACACGAGTAGGTTGACAGTTGCAATTATTGTTTGAATAATTCAATTACAGAAACATGTTTCATCATAACTAATCATTTCTATAGAATATAACAATAACTTATTTTAGAGCCCAAATCAGTCTAGACAAAATCACTTGTCATGAAAAGTAACACAACGCGTTACGAGTATGTACAAGTATTTTTTTAAATTAAAGATAACAAGTTACGTTTAAATAATTGAATCAGGGAATTTTATCAAGTTATTAATGTCTATAAAAATTAGGTATAAATCAAAACGTTTTTTTATTAGCATGCTTCGATTGCCTTCTGTTCTTGGCGTCCTAGACGTCCACTGCTGATAATCCGCTCACTTCTCCTGTGAAAGAGATATTCATTAACTAACTAACTAACTAATTTTCACGCCATTTCCCCAAAGGGGTTAGGCAGAGAGGATAGAACGCCACACCACTCTGTCCTGGCATACTTCTCTTGCTTCCTCCACATTCATACATCTTCTCATGCACGCACGTCGATTATTCCGACTGCTTACATGCCCACTTTCAAGCACTTGTTTTACTTGATCTGACTTGATGTCTTTTTCGGCCTTCCTCGACTTCTACATCCAGGCACAGTCGCATCATACATTTTTTTACCCGTTCTTTCATCATCCATTCGCTCTACATGACCGAACCAACGTAAAAGACCTTTCTTAATTTTGTCGATTTATACTTATCTCAGCCTTGCATTCTGCTCTAATTTCATCATTAGTGCACCTATTATACATAGTTTTACCACACATTCGCCTGAGAGATCGCATTTCAACTGCATTCAATCTACTTTCATCCTCATTTTTCCAAAAAACATAAATTAAAACAACGTATTATTATAAACATGCTTCGAGCCCTAACCATTAACCATGATTGCTTATTTTACAAGGAATCAGGTTCTTGGCATCCTGGACGTCCACTGCTGATAATCCGCTCACTTGTCCAGTTAGGTATTTCATAAATTTAAAAAAGATGTAAATAAATTATGTAAAAATAAATATAAATACATTTAAAAAAAATCAACGTGTAGACTGGATGATCAATAATCAGGCTTTTAGTCCAGTGCCAGTATCCAATGCATCGATATTAAATATGAATGTAAGAAACCACATGGAAGTAAATATTTGATATTGAACCAGACCTCACGCATAGTAGCTGAACGCGCTTACCACAATAACAAAGTGAAAAATTATCGCTAACGTTATCAAATTGTCACTTTATTCATTCGAAATTAAATTTGTTTAATCTATTTTGACACATGACTAAATCAGAGAAAGTTATGAGAGAATGCGAAAGATATGATATTTTTGTTCTTATCACGTCATATCTTTCATCACGCCATTAATTTGTCTAAAAAGGTTGGACAGAACCTTTTCTAAATCTAATCAACTACCGCTGTACTTGTGAAAAAACCAGTTACAGGAATGAAATAATCGGTTTCTGTTATTTAATTTAGATCATAGATTAGTAAATAGTTAAGTTATTTTGAGCAATCACCGCATTGTCAATCCTCAAGAGTGGATTTAGTTCTAAAAATATAAAATATAATATCAAAACAAAGCATGAAAAATATGTATCCAGAAAAAAGTAAATTAATAGTAAAAAACTGTACTTTTTATTTGTGTTCATTCTATTAAATTTAAATTACTTAAAAAATTTTATTATTGGATATCCAACAGAGACAGAGAAACTCTGGAAACGAATGTGGTTATCTAGGGGTTTACAGGGCTTATGACCTTCATTGGCTGAGTTAAGTGGCCACTTGACGTACTACAACATTCCCGCTTTCTCTTTCTCTATGTTGGGATATCAATAATATCTGATATCAGCCACAGCATGGGTATAATCCAGTAATTTGTCTACAAGTATTTGTATTCATTTAAAAAAAAAAGTTGTATAAAAAAATTTACTTCTCAGCAAAAAGTTACTAATCTTTGTGGGAGATATACCTGCTAAAGCAATTTTGATATATTAAAAAATAAATCAATGAACGTCTTGAATAACTAGAAAAATGTGAAAATTTACAACATTTGGGATACACCATTATTGTTTAAAATATTGAAAAAGGCTGTAAAGGTTTACGGTATGTAAACATTTTAATTTAGTTTTAAGAAATTTCTCACAAAGTTGAAAATTCGCCTTGCGTAGAAAGTGACATCTTGCGTCAATCATAATCAATGTAAGTACATATCAACATTGAAATAAAATGGTATACCTAATTGGTTAAATTTCTTCTTCAAATAATAAATGCCGAATTTGGGTAAAGTCGTGCATGTGTTAAACATTACTTTTTGAGAGAAGGCGTTTTGTGATGATCTATTGCGCAATGTGAAATCACTGCATTATGGCACTTCGTCAAAGTGAGAATTTATGTAGTACATAACGTCTAGAATAAACAAACACGAAACCATATATATTATTATTATTTATTTATAAAAATAACATTACATAGGAAAAAAAAAAAAAAATTCTTTTTTCTTTTTCAATCCAATGCTCCCTAGGAGTTTTACAATAAAACTCATTTAGGGACAAATAAAAAACACATATTCATTTTTATTCTAATACGCACTGACATCACTTAGATCACAAAATAAACACAATATATACAAAAAACAGAACCAATCCAATCCAAAACATAAAACCTAAAGAAACAATAAAGTGAATTATAACAGTAACAGCAAAACCATATATTATACGACGCAAGTAGAAAAGGTATCATTCAAAATACTATTTAATTAATATTATTATTTTTTCAAAAATAATATTTTTTCAAATCAGAGGTCCTGTTTCGATAGTTAGATACAGGGATCTTAAACATGTCAGGTAACAAATTAAATTCGGAAAATGCTATGTATTTTAGGGATCTTGTACCGAATTTGGTTGTATTTGCTGGTTCTAAATGTATTTTGTTGCGTGAACGGGTGTTGTGTTGATGAACGTCTCTATTAAAAGTGGTCTCGATGTTTGTGTTTGATTTCTCAAAGTTCAATAATTTTTGCCAAGTAAAAAAAAATCATGTTTCAAAAAATTTGCTTACACTGTAAACATTTCTTATTGCTATAGGATACAGCCCGTGTAAACGATATTTTAAAATATATTTGAGATAATTTTAACACACCAATTGAAAGTAGGAATGTTAAAAATTTATCTTAAGCAGATTTTAACTCTACGGAATCAGTAAACAAAATAATATGATCATCAGAATATATCTGTTTATTATCTATTTATGTTTAAAACGTCAAATAATTCAGATTTGAATCGTATAATCTTTCTGGTATTAGGTTTGTGTAATTTATTAATGTTTTCTTTTTTCTTAATTTATTTAGATATATTACCAATGTAAAAGATGCTGTTTTCTTTTAAAATATTTAAAGTTATTTCTGTGAATTTTGACATTATTGAAATGTAGGTCACATGACATAAATTTTGTAAACTACCAAAATGTAGAACTTACCTTAGAATAATGTGGTGGAAATACGATGACCACATACCTTGTAAAAATATTAATGTACAATGATTTTTCTAATGTAGCAAAAATAAATAAACTAACATATGTTTTAAGAAATCTTACAAGGAGATCGTTTAAAAACACTTGAGAACAGGTTTAATTAAAAATTAAGTAGTACCTACCTTTCAGTCGACTAAAAAACTTTGGAAGTATTAAAATACTTATTTACATTTTTTTTTAAACATACGAAGTACTTAGAAATACGTTAGAAATGTGGAGCGTTGAAAAAAAATTCAATATACGTATGCCTTAAAAATTTGTTATTACGGTTATCAGATGATGATACGTCAAGTGGTCACTTAAACTTTTCGATGACAGGTAATAAGCTTTGTATACGCCTAAATAATAATATTTAATTCCAGAACATTTCTGTCTCTATTGAGATATCAATAATGTTATACATAGAATCAGCATCTTTATTTAAGTATAATAATTCATCGTTTTAATATTTTGATGTTACTTAAATTAAATCAAAATTTTTACTGAAAAATTGCATTAGATATGTTACATAACATGATTTCTCACAAAAATGGCACTTAATAAATTATCCTAAAATAAATAAATAAACACGTATCCAGTGAAATAATTTAGTCACAAAATTGTTTTTCTACGAATTTTCTTACTGATTTTTAGGGATTTCAATTTAAATTTTTTGGCGAAGGCATATTGTTTTTGACATTATTCATATTCTAGATTATTACATTCAACGTTAGAAACATGTGAAACTTTATAGTAAAACCTTCATAATATTTAGAAAGGTATGTTTACGAGTTGTGATTTAGCCAGAAAGGTATGTTACGAGACCCAGCAACATTCCAAACATACGACTGCATATTTCACTGATCAATATTGATATTTTCCAGGAAAATTCTTCTAAGTTAACCTAGTATGACATAATTAAAGGAGTTTAATGGTAGGCTTGAAAGGAAACCGATTTGCACGCAATTCTTGAAAATATGTTAAACGCTTTATGTGCGTAGGTAAATATTTAGCTTACCGGAATAGAAAACGATAGTTATGTAGATAGAACAGTATTACGTATAAAGTTGAATATTCTAGCCACTGGAACTTACTGTTCGTGGTTCATATCCTACTTGATCACTTGAAGTTATTGGTATATTATGATATTATCACTTTTGTTCCTGCTAAAATGCATAATTTGAACCATTACCTGTTAAATGCAGAGTGGAATTATTGTGGGCGCACAATATTTTCAATGGTAACTTTCAGGCTAGGCTTTTGAAACAATATATTACAAATCGCATTATCTCCTCAAACATACACACCTTTGTAAAAAATTTAAATTCGTAAAACATGAAAAATCATCATCATCACTTAGGCCCGTTGAGGTCCACTGCTGGACATAGGCCTCCCCCTGCCGTCTCCACTCCTCCCGATCCTGCGCCGCCCCCATCCACTGTCTTCCAGCAGACTTCCTGATGTCGTCCACCCATCTCATCGGTGGACGTCTTTGAGGCCTCTGGTTTTTCGGTCTCAAAACGTGTTTCGTCCATCTGTCGTCCGTCATTCTGGCTATGTGACCGGCCTATTTCCACTTCAACCAAGTAATTCGCTCCACCACGTCGCAGACCTTTGTCTGGCGTTGGATCCAATCGTTCCTTTTTCGGTCTCTTAATGTTATTCCAAGCATAATTCTCTCCATGCTCCTCTGTGCAACTTGCAACTTATGAGAGGATTGCTTGGTCAGAGTCATTGTTTCCGCGCCATACGTAAGGACGGGTAGAATGCATTGGTTGAACACTCGAGTCTTGAGTGAGTTGAGAATGGAGCTTCGGAATGTGGAATTTAATATTCCAAAAGCCACCCAAGAGTTTTCAAAACTTTCCTCCTATCCACCTCGCTGGTCTGATTGTCTCTGCCGATGGTGAAATATTATAATATGTTTCAGAAATACAGTAAACTCGTTTTCTGAAAAACTATATTTTAATTATGTGAATTTTTTTTTTTCATATACAGAAATGATGGGAATGATCTGTCAAACTAAACATTGATCTATAAGTATAAGAAGTGACACATAATACACTCATATGAGAGTATATTAAACTAATTTCAATATATGTTTTCAGGGCTGGTGGGCTTAATGTATCTGCTGCAATAGAATAGAGAAAGTCAATGGTGTTGTAGAAGGTTAAATTTACTACCATTTTACCAGTAATTTATATTCATTTATGAGAATTAACATTCAATATATTGTCGCTCAAACATAAGACGAAGTGATGCTATACACACATTTTCTTTATTTTAAACTACAGTCGTTTACATACATATTTATTTTATGTTAATTCAATTTATCATTTCTAAAACTTACCAACAAACAGAAAAGTGCATGAATAAATATCGTAAACCATAATTTATGTTGTTTTTTTTACAGAGAAACATAAAAAAGACCTACATGGTTGCGTTTTACTCTCAAATATATGTTTATGATTTCCGATGCATAGCTTTAAAAATACATTATTTTTATGTCAGTAAAATTATTTTTGTAATGTTAGCTTTTATTAGTTTGATTCAAATTTAATCATTGAATTCCACCAATGTCAATATAAAATGTAAATTAAATTAAGTTTTCTAAACATTATTACGTACACGTCCTTTTTTCATTTAACTTAATCTTGTCGCGTCCTATCGGTTTCTTAGAACAGGAAATAATTGCCCATTTAGAAACAATTAACGCTGACCAGAGATTTAAAGATTTTCTCTTGGTATAAAACGTCTACTGCCCAGTACTCTTAACCAAGACTAATGATTTTCATAAGAAATTTATAGATGTGAGGATATATTTGTAAAACTCTAAATGATAATAATATGAACCTATGCTTGAAAAATAAAAACTAACTAACGAACTAACCATTACGAGAGGATAGAACGCCACACCACTCTGTCCTGGCACACTTCTCTTGCTTCATCCATATTCATACATCTTCTCACGCACGTACGTCGATTATTCCGACTTCTTACATGCCCACTTTCAAGCACTTGTTTTACTTGATCATGCCATGTCTTTCTCGGCCTTCCTCGATTTCTACATCCAGGTACAGTCGCATCATATATTTTTTTAGCCGTTCTTTTATCATCCATTCGCTCTACATGACCGAACCATCGCAAAAGACCTTTCTTAATTTTGTCGATAATGCTTGAAAAATAATTTTAAAAATAAAAGAAAATTAAAAGAAGTGTTTCACAGTACTTTATATGTATTGCAGTTTGAAAACCAAACTAAATTGAGTTCAGCTACCCAAAGTTTTTTCATGTTGACCCCCTACGGGAATCGAACCCGTAACCTCATGCACGGTACTTGTACTTTTCAGTCCAACAATACATATATTCCTTACAAAATATAACAAAACAATGTGCTTATAAATAAATATTACACAACTGGTTTTAATAACCCCGGAAGCCTTAAGTTCATCACGCTGCGTCACGCTTTATGGGCGTCATTCGTCATCATGAGCTAGTCTTCATCACGCACTGTTCCATCTTCATCACTTCACCGTTCATCGTACGCATGCATTCATCACTGAATCCAACTTTTAACAATTACAGTGCCAACAATTACATAGTGCTAATAATTATCGTAATTAACAAGACAGTATTCTGTTATATAATGGCTTGAAATGCCACGCTTTTGTGTTAAATGAGGAAGGAATTCTTTTGTGAAGCGATTAGAAGGTACTAATTATTACATAAATGTAATCAGAGAGATGACGCAAATTGGAGATCATGTTGATATTTAAAAAGCTAATATATTAAATGTAGACAAGCGCTGTAAAAGCGTTTTTACATACGATGAAAAGTTATTTACATAATATGTATAATATACACAATACATACTTCAGCAAAGCATGAGAATTTTTACTAAAAAGGTCACCACTTAAATCCTCCAAAATTTAAATACTTGTAGACAAAAACTGGATTACACCCATTACGGGCTAATAATTACAATTTGACATCTCAAAAGAGACGAGAAGTTTGGAAGGGGATATGGATATTTAGGCGTTTACAGGGCTTATGACCTGTCATTGGCTGGGGTTAAGAAGCCCTTGATGTATTACAACATTCCACATTTCACCTAGTATTTAATATCTGTCAATTATCAGAACTTGTATATGTACAGTTAAATGGCGCGACGCTTCACATGTAAACACTCTCTGTCATCCATTGAGAAAATTGCTAAACATTTTAGCAGAAACCTTTATGATTGCAAATGAGATTCTTACCGAATTATATCACCTACTAGGAAACGCCTGAAGATGACCCATTTCACTGTATATATACAAGTTCTGATAGTTGGCAGATATGGATATTAAATACTAGATGAAATGGGGAATGTTGTAATACATCAAGTAGCCACTTCACCCAGCCAATGACGGGTCATAAGCTCTGTAAACGTCTTGATATCCATATCCCCTTCCAAACTTCTCGAATCTGTGATGTCAAATTGTTAAAATAATTTCTTGATTTCTGTCAAAAATACACTAGCATGCAGTAGATTATTTAACTCTTTGTGATGCAAAAATAGGCTCACCAAGAGTGTTTAGCATAAACAAACATCGAGATAGAATTCATCACTGTTTGGAAAATCATTGCGATAAGCATAAACAAACATCGAGATAGAATTCATCACTGTTTGGAAAATCATTGCGATAAGCATACGTCAATTTCTTCGCTGGCAATAATTTTCCATTCAAAGTGATGAATTCGTTCTCGATATTTGTTTATGCTAAGCACCCTGATAGTATTTATACGGACAATCTGTATTTTAAAGGGCAACACTTTCTTGCTTAAAGATGTCCGAATTTTCACATGTTTAAAAGCCCTATTTGGCATTTATTAATGAACCCCTCAGCCAGCGCGGGGTTTTCCAGTGAGGAATATCTTTAAACAAATATATATATATATTATATATGTATTATGTATGTTTATAAATGAGATATAATTTAATTTTTGATAAATTAAAAATTTTCTCCTTTACTATCTCATATTTTACAATAAAAAGGCTAATCATCTTTAAAAACACTCATCTACCTTACCACGACTTATTGCTTGTTCTAAATAAAGCTACGAATTTAAAATAATATTAAATAACCCGATTTTTGCATGTAAATGACAAAATTTACACATTTAGTAGGAGAATTTTCGAGTTATCCAAAGTGGGAAAATCATTATGAATATTTAGAGAAAAATATGGTGTGTTTATACACGGAGTAACAAAATTCGTAGTACAACCTGAAAAGTGGTGAATCTACATCATATTTGGAGTCGAATGTGTAAGATGATTTTTAACTTCAAAATTTTTGTTTTATCCTTTCATATGTTTCCAACTACCTTCCGTAAATTAAGTAAAATTGATAAAATTCTTGTTAAAGATTTACATAGTATTAATTTGACTTAGAGATTATATGTGATGTATTGGTATGGGGGCTTTTAGTAATACACGGCTGTGACAATATTGACGGGTTTATTATAATACACGGTTTAACTGTCTACGCTGCTCAGAGCTCTAACTGGGAATGACGGGCACACAGCAGACATACTACATACACACACACGTTCGTACATCTTCTGTCACCCTCACACACAGTCTCTTTCACACACATATCTCACTACGCTTGTACATCAAGTTTGGCTTACGCCATGTATACAAGAAATTAGGAGATCATTTTTTTTTATTTTCGTCGATTGAAGTTAAATTGAAAATAGTTTGATTTATTCTCTAATGTTCTCATTGTGTGAAATAATTCCAGCATTAAGCATTAAGCATGCTCTTCAAAGAAAAAAAATCGCTTAAAGTTTCCGAAATTGTTAAGGTCGGTAGTTTCTAAAGTCAGCTGGATTATTACTTTCTTTGCCCGAATCTGCTTTAATTTTGATTTTGTTTTTTTTCAACATGGGATTACACCACGTGATCTGCATTTCATCAGCATAAAATGGTCCTATTCTTGTAAACTGCACCGCAAAAATCGGTGACAATTTTGGTCCCCACAATTTTTTTCATGCTAATTAAAAATGTAATTAGTTACACTTTTAAATTATAAGATACTTTTAGGCAACGCAAAAATATTTAATTAAATGTGTATAAGAATTGTTTTCATCTAATAGGTTTAATCTCAACTTTTACGAAAAATGCAGAGTTAGTACTGACGTAGTAAGTTTTGGATATGTCACTTTCTGTAATTCTTTAGTACGGATAATAAATATCTATTTCATATATTATCGGTGGCCTGATGAAATATTTAATCTCTTCGTCGGAAATTGGGCGGCTTGATGATAATTTTAAAAAAAAAAAAAAATTTACCTCAGAATATGACAAATTTATTACATTTCATATTTAATTATAAAAAGTAAGCAGAAATATTAATAATTAATTTCATTTTTAACCCATGCCAATGATCTGGCCCCGACTCACTAGATAGTTTTGTGTGTCGAGTCAGGGCATTGTAGTATTTTACATAACACATTGAAGTACAAAACATAATTGAATAATAAATTACATTATAAGTATAATAGAACCAAGTTTGGACTTCACAAATTTAGAATTTACAAAACAATATTTTTGCATACTACATTTTAATAATTATATAGCTATATTTTTGCAGGCATTTTCAATATTATATACACGACCCATTAGACTTATCCAACTAACGACACCGTCCCCTGTAATTGGAGAAGTCGGTATTTTTAATCTGGATAGTATATTTGTACCTCAGAGTAATGACGCGCAGGCTATAGAGAGGCCCTTTCGCCGTTTCCCATAGAGCCGAAGCGTTGCAAATTTTTGGTTAGCGACAACTTCACTCTGCTGGCGGCCATTATTATTTGTTTGACAACAGACGCGTAACTGTCACTTTCGTCGCTTTGCTAGTAAATAACGTGGATACTTCCTGATTTTAATCATCAAAAACGGCAATGGTGAATTGTAGTATGCTTGGTTGTAGCAGTAAGAGTGTCAAAGGTGTTAAAGGAGTCACATTTCACAGGTAATTGATTTCGATAAATAATTATTTTGATTTACATTGATTTTGGCATATATTGTCCTAACATGGGTATTATTTGTATAAAAACTTTCCTTTTATCAACATATTTACATTATTTACCAGTTTTTCTTAATTTAGGTGATCAATTTGTAAATTAAAGTATGTTTACTGTTGATAGTGACAGTTGATTACTGTCGATATGCCAAGGCCGCATTAGGCATTTGTAAAACATTGGCATTTGTTTTGCTGCAAACTATAGCCAACTTCGTGTTTGACAATCATAGAATGGTTTTTGACCGTTAGGCCCCTCTATAGCCTGCGCGTTATTACTCTAAGGATTCACCAGTTTTCGGGTTGTACTACGAGCTTTGTTACTTCGTGTATATCCTGATACGCTGAATGTTGAGGTAGTTATGATTATTTAGATATTTTATCCTTATTATTATTCAAATTAGATATTTTATCCTTATTATTACCTACATGTACACAAAGTTACCTTGAGTAAGGATAAGTATATAAATACATATTATGTTATGATGGAAATAGTTTTCCTTTATATTTCCACCGCACATAAAGGCTGTAATGAAAAGAAATGCTGACAACAGGCGGATACGGATACGAACAAGTCACAAACATTGACTTCTATATGTGGCGGTATTATGCTGAAACCTTCGAACAAGAATTTCAGAGAAGTGACATTCCATACTTGAAAAATACTACCATGTCTGAGGTGTCTAGTTACCCACTACGTCATCAATAGGCACCTATGTCATCACTAGACATCTACGTCACACGTATCGTGTATTGGCCTAAGTGCTGCAGTCTTTAGACGGCGGAATTTAAAAATAAGTGGTGATATGAAATTAACCCTTGGAAGCGTATATTTTTTGAAAAAAAAAGCAAACGCCCTAAAAAATCGAAGTCGCAAACTCTTAATTTTTATTGATATCTCAACAGAGACAGAGAAACTCTGGAAACGAATGTGGGTTATCTGGGCGTTTACAGGGCTTATGACCTGTCATTGGCTGGGTTAAGTGGCCACTTGATGTATTACAACACTCCCCATTCCGCCCATCATCTGACAACCATGTATGACAAATTTTTAAAACTTGTATATATGTTGAGTTTGTTACAAAAGAATCCACATGCGAGTTGTGATTTCGACAGATTTTAAATATTTTTAATATTCTTTCCCTATAGTGACATCTGTTGAGAATATAGTTAAGCTTTTTTTGGGGCAATCTAACTTTATTGGTGTAGGTAAGGTTCATCCGAACTTGATTACTTACTAGAAGACGCCTGAAGATGTCTCTCCAATTTTTATTTTGCCAGAGTTTCTCTGTCTCTATTGAGATATCAATAATATCTGATATCAGCCCAGCATGGGTATAATCCAGTAATTTGTCTACAAGTATTTGTATTCATTCAAAATGTTGTTCTTAATTTTTATTTTACCTCTTTAGCTTTAGAATTAAACTTAAAACTAAAGAGAATAGAAAAGATTTGAAGGGAATATCTAAGCGTTTAGATGGGCTCCAACCTGTCAAGTTGGAATATTGTAATCTATCTGTAAGTGGCTACCTAATCCAGCCAAAGTCATAAAAATAAAATAAATAAATATTAAAAACTGTTCTCTCTCCCTAGGCCTAATAGTGAAAACAGACGAATTAATGATAATAAATACTGTTTTAATTAACATCTCACGTGATATTTTACAGAATGCATATTTTTTTGCATAAACATAAAATGATCAAGATACACTGCACTTGGTGTACCAATGTACCCTATGCACCATTTTGTGCGGATGAGGGAAATCAGTAGTAGTATTAGTAAACGTTTGTAAATAAATATCTGTCTTTATCTTGACTCAGTCGAGGATCGAATCAGGTAATTCATTCATAGTAGCGTAACGCGCTAACCTCACGCCTACACTATGCCACAGGCACTTTTTCGACTAATTTTTAAATTTAAAACTGTCAGTCTTTTTCGGTTTTATAGTTACGTACCTACTGATACTAATATAATAATAATAACATGTAAGCTTCCTTGACCCCCTTTTTGTCGAAGGATAATTCATGTAAAATATAGTTCATATATCAATATTTATGTTCTTTAATTTTACGTTAAAAGTTAAATTGACTTGTAAAAAAAAAAACGTTATTATTTTTACAAGTAATTAATTATTTAATACTAAAAAGAAAAACAACGTTAGCGCAGCTTCACTTTAAAAATATATTGGCCCCAAGTTATATAACATATCATCAAATTATTAACCGACTTCTCAAAATATGAAGTAAGTGTTGTAAGTTGGATTAATCATGGTGGTGATTTTGTTGAAAATGCCTGCAAAAATAGAGTTGCGTAATTTTCATTTTTTTTTTTCTTCTTCTTTTTCTCTGAATGTTTCTCATCATGAAGATGTTCTGTAGTGTACAATGCTGTACTGAAGATGCCCTGACTCGACACGGATTGTCTAGTGAGTCGGGGCCAGATCATTGTCATGGGTCGCTACTGAGTAAGTCGCGATCTTTCTGTATAATTAATTGTGATTATAAACGAAAATATAAGTAAAATGTTAATAATTATTTAAAATATACATTTCACAGTAACGTTAATAAGACCACAAAACACATTTTTATGTCTGAAAATCAGTTACGATTGTACAATGTACATATTATTATGTACATGCAACGAAACGAATAAAAATCTTATCATTAAGCTATCCGTAAATTATTTAGTATAAAATTACATTTGCATAATATTATGTTTATTATTTTATTTTATTGTGAGATAACCGAATTTCCACATTTTTATAAATATTATTTAGTTAGTTACACAAAACAGAAATTATATGTTTTTTATTTTTTTAAAGTTAAAGTTGCATTAAGATTATAATTTTTTTGGCTTTATACCTGCTTATATTTTAGGTAAGAGCTAGCAATCCATATTTTCAAAAATATTTTTTCAAAATGAAAGTTTTTCCAATAATTCATTTGTGAAGATATTCAAAAGGATGATAAAAATACTATAGTAAAATCACTAGATATATGCGCGTACTATAATTTGAACCCGGGAACGTAGGTCAACCACTAATCTTTCCACTAATCCAAAAACGATAAATAAAATTGTCTTTTCATTCTATCAACTAAGTATTATTATTATAGATAATTTATATAGCGCAATTTTCGTATAAATATACCTTAAGGACAGTTCAAATATTAAATTTAACGGCTCGGGAAATTTAAAGTGAGTGAAAACTCAATTTCTAAGTAGAAATTACCATTATCAAAATTAATTAAAATATTTAGAGAACATATAGGTCTTAAGTTTCTTTCGAAACATCACTTCACTCTCACAGTTGCACACTTCTGATGGGAGAGCATTCCAAGCCACAGGGCCCGCAACCGCAAAAGCGCGCTGATTACGGATTGGTACTAAAACCCTGCCTATAGCTGCAGATGTAGCTGATCGAAGTGTGAGACGTCTTTCAGCTAGTTTATCTGGAATGCAAAGCTCTTTTAAATACTCTGGAGCGGCATCATGCATGGCTTTGTACATTAGCCAACAGAGTTTGTATTTTACCCTTTGTGGAAAGCGCAGCCAGTGCAGTTTCTTTAGCAGTGGAGTGATGTGGTCGAACTTAGAAATCCCGAAAATAAGTCTATCTGCAGCGTTCAATACTGATTGCAGGCGAGTCATTTTATTCATTGGTAGTCCGGCGAATATACCGTTACAATAATCGACTCGATACACTACAAACGCGTTTATTAATTGACGGGTGGCGTCAACCGGCAAGGATGTACATTTTCATATTATGGATAGCTGTGCATTATTACAATATTATATATCATCGTTCAAGCGGAAACATAACCTATCTCATTTTCGAACTTTACTGTCTTATTGAAAAAAAAATTACTGTCTTATTGGCTGTCTACATATCCATATCTGTAAGCAACACTATGGAGCAATTTAAATGTAACCAAACTGGCTGTATTTTGGACAAGTTATTTTTGAAGTGAAAACTTCTTTAGAATCGTTGGGAGTGATTTGAAACTCTATGAAACGAAAAAGCGACACTAAAAAGAGACAAACATATAGATCTATGGAATTTAGCCTGCGAGAGAATGAGATAGAACACAGTTGTATAGCGTTTCCTATTATCTTCGTCTTCTCTTTGTGCGGTGCTTCGTAGCCTCCACACTCTTGTCTACCAAGCGTTGTGCGCATGCATGTAGTAAGTTTGTAATGTATGTGTGTGCGCCTGCCCAGTTGTGAAAAATTGGTATTATAATAAATAAATCCTATAATTATCCCACTCCTGATACTGCATTTATCTCATTCTCTCTCAGCTAAGTTTTATTAAGGTTTCACTTCTACCTGGTGTGAACTGCACACATGTTTTTTTTTAAAGAAATGTAACTTACACATATGTTAAAATTTAAATTTAAAAAATGAGGTGAGCTGCGAAAATTGTGTGTTCTATGTCATGTTCATATGAGTCACTTGTGACGCGTCTCGTGGAAGTTTGTCGAAACTTAATAATAGGTATATAAGTCCATTCATAAAGAAATTACAAGACTTTTTGCATACTTGTGTAAATTTGATAAAAATGAGATGGGTCATGTTGCAGTTTTATCGATAATATTCCGTTATAATACATTTTATGTTATTTCGTAACTTTACTGTAGGTATAAATTTAAAAGTTGATTAATTATAAAAACACTTTCCTGTATTTTTTTTCCCTCTATTTTTAGCAGGTTAAAAATTATGAAGTTTTCAATTTCAAATTACCGCGAAAACACTAGTCCGCGTTGGCCACGCCCCTTTTACGTCACTATTCATATAGCCCTTGACGTTTACAATGAAACTGAAAATGTGAAACATAGGAGCGAGACCAAATTATGACGTCACGGGGCCACGAAAAATAAAGTTGCGTTTTCGGGAACGGGTATTTTTCAACAGTTTTGTTTCGAAAATTATGAATGAAAACATTGTTTTACAACATCCATATTGATTTTAATATTAATATTATATTTTTAAATTAAATTTTACATATTTTCATCGGTTTTCGTACTGCGTAATATTTCCCTATTATCGATCATAGCTGATGTTAGATAGTTTATTTTACTATGCAGATTATATAATGCCAATTAAGATGATTGAGAGCATTGCTTCCTTTGTGTGATTTATCATAATTTATGACAATTAATTGCTAGAGAGAGCGCGAAGCGTAGACAAGTTAGCTAATGTGATTTGTACCTACATATTATATAAACTTTGAATTCATATTACACCTAACTAGATGTGTAGAGCGCGTAGACCCACAATCCATCATTGCCCGTATTTTCGGTATAACGTACATAGGTTTAATTTCATCATAGACACGATTTAGCCTAGTTATTGGTACCTACCTTTCTCCGTTTCGTAAAGAGTTAAAAGCATGTTTATTTTCCGAATTTAAATTTCAATATAATTATGCTGCAGTTTCGTTATATTATGCAAACACGCATCTGGTCGATATCTAAAATGTGTGAAAAAATCATTGCTCTAATGTTGAATTCCAGGGAGAAAATCGAGGAATACGTTTAAATGGGAAACGGCCGCGAGTCACGTTAAAATATATATAGCATTTATTCTTACCTAATGTGAAATATTATGTAGAAGTGATCTGAATCTCTGTGAGGCAACGGACACAGCAACAGAAGGCGTTTCAGATGGCTAGGTCATATACTACGCATGCCTCCCTAGAGCCTTAACCACGCTCGCCTATTTTACAAAGCATCAGGTTCTCGGCGTCCTGGTTGTCCCCTGTTGACAATTCGTCAGCAGTTTGCGTCAGAGCTGCGGGATGTGAACTTGACTTGGGAGGATGCGCGGGAGCTGGCGGCCGATCGCTTGGCCTGGAGGCAGTTTGTGGAATCCATATGCTCCACATAGGGAGCGGATATGGTATAATGAAGATGATCTGAATCTCTATTTAATCCAAGAAAGGGATTAATTAAAGTATTCCATTTGCAATAAATTAACCCCAATCCTGCAATTATTTTGGTATGTTGTGTCCTTCACTTTGTAGGTATATTTGGACACTTCTTTGAAAGCTGACAAACGAACGAAAAATTATGCTTTTAGAAATGGTTAGGATCTCTATATAAAAAAATGTGTTAAATAGAAAGATTCGTCTTGAATCAATATAATTCTAGTAAGAAATAATATTAAATTTAGGTGTACCTTTATAGTTTAGGTACAAAGGATTGCTTAGGTAAAAATTTAATAATATTTTATAGACACTAGATGACTAGATGACAAAAAGATTATAGTATGAACATTTATACATGTTTATTAAATTAATAGCAGGCTGTGTAAATGTTAAAAGTAGGTACAATTCATGGACATGCAGTTTGTCTATACTGCCATTCATCTCCGCGTAAGGAGTTCAACTTGAAAAATGAATATTGTAATTAAAAATTAAACATTTGGAACATATTTCAATGAAAGTATTCAAGGCATAAGGTCACATAATTCATTGATTATGCTTGTGCTAGTGCGTTCACATAGACAATATACTAAGGTTAGTTCTGTGAACTGTTGGCGGTCAATGTCTTTCTACTCTATGTTTGGTTTATGCGGATATCCTAAAGACATTATTTATAACTTCTAAAGGTCAAGGCGTGAAAAAAAATTCCTAATTACAGAATTCATTAATAATATTTCAACATGGAGGAACTTTAACATTTAACTTACGCAGTAAGGGATAGCAGATGTAACGAATATCTTTCGGAATACATGAAATTAATTTTTAAAATTGGTGAAAACTCAGATTGGTTTAATGTGTAATCAAATATTTTTTTAAATAATCAAAATATGCAAAATATTCGCATTCCTAACTATTAAGAGAAAAAGATATTTAAAAATGAATTTAAACTCTATATTTATTATGCAGGTAATCAAGTTCTTATTAAATAAGAACTTATCGAAAGAAGCAAAATTGGCAGTACACAACGGAGTTCCGGTACCAACCCTTGTGTATGGTAGTGAAGCGTGGTGTTGGAAAAAGAAGGATGAAAGTAGACTGAATGCTGTTGAATTGCGATCTATGTGTGGTTAGACTATGTATGATAGGTGTACAAATGTCGAAATTAGAGCAGAGTGCAAGGCTGAGATAAGCATTATCGACAAAATTAAGAAAGGGCTTTTACGATGGTTTGGTCATGTGTAGCGAATGAGTGATGAAAGAACGGCTAAAATAAATTTAAATGCGAGTGTGTCTGGATGTAGAAGCCGAGGAAGGCCGAGACAAGTCATGACCAAGTACGACAAGTACTTGAAAGTGGACATGTGAAAAGTTGTAATAATCGGCGTATGTTCATGAGAGAAGATGTATGAATGTAGAAGAAGCAAAGGAAGTCATTCAGGACAGAGTGGTATGGCGTTCTATCCTCTCTGCCTACCCCTACGGAGAAATGGCGTGATGGTTAGTTAGTTAGTTAGGTAATCAAGAATCGAAATATAAACTAAATTAAAGTTTATGTTTGAAGCACTCACTTTGTAGTTATTCATTATAAACTATTTAAATGAAACACTTTGTTTTAAAAAACTCCCAACCGGTTTCAAGGCAACACTTGTCTCTTTTTCAAGGGTACAAGTACAAAGGGTACAAGTTTGTATTTGTACCCTTGAAAAAGAGACACAGGTTGCCTCGAAACCGATCGGGAGATTGATTAATAAAAAGTAGTTTAAAACAAAGTGATTCACTTAAATAGTTTAAATCAAAGTCGATGGAGTTGACATTTTATACAGCTATATTTTGGTTCGATTTGTTTATTTTATATACAACATAAATATAGAGAAAATTATTTCGCCTTGTTAGGGCATTATCAAACTGTCTGTGTAATACACCGTTTCCCACGATGAGACCGCGAAACTCCAGAGGGTGATTATTCATGATATTCTGAGAAAAAAATCTTAATAAGTTTTTTCAAAAAACTCGATTCTAATTTCTTAAAAAAATGATTAAAAATATGAATAAAAATTCACGCGTGTAATACCGTCCATTTTTGAACTGGCTAACACCACGTGACCTGCACCAATTTCAGATATGAAATTCGAATTTTGAATGTCCGCACAAGGCAAGGCGTTCGGTGACCAGAGCGGACCCCCACTCCTCCCCGCCCACTGCCACCCCGCCACCGCTAGCATTTCAAACAGAAGCCAGTATTACATAGTCGCTTTTTATTAATACTTTTTTTTTATTAATTATTAAAAATGCCCGGATCAAAAAACTTTTTTTTTTTTTTTTTTTTTTCTCAGAATACCATGAACAATCACCCTCCGGAGTTTCGCGGTCTCATCGTGGGACACGGTGTATATTATGTAAAATGCCATAACAATTGTACAATAAAAATACACATATTTAGCGTGTCTTTTGACAGACTGCACAGTTTTCTGAACAAGAAACTGCTGTCCCGTGTAAAGTCCGCATTAGAAATGGTAAATGATTTCTATATTAAATGGATAGTAGGTATGTATTTGTATATTCATTTCTTCACATATAACTACTCGCATGTATAATGAGGTAGGGATTATTATTTAATAGAACCTTTTAAAGTATTACCATAAATAATGCGTACCATTATTATTATAATATACGCCTCCATTTGAGAAAAAAAGAAATTTATTGACATAAAAGCTTGGCGGTTTATGAATTTCCGCTTTGAGAAAAATAATATCAAGAGAAATAATGTTATGATAGGTACCTTGAAAATGAAATAATATGTTTTTCTGTGAATGTTTTTACCACGCCTTAGATTTGTTATACTATATTTTCTTATTCAAAGATTTTTATTGAAATGTGATCTAAGGTTAAAGTCGTAATCGTTGAATGATCATATTGGAAATTTTCTAATTTATTTATTCCTTTTATTAAATAGCTTTAAAACATTCATGATATTTAACCTTCGAATGAGAATTTCAAAAATACTACCGTGTCTGAGGTGTCTAGTTACCCACTACATTACTCACTACGTCATCACTAGACATCTACGTCACACGTATCGTGTATTGGCCTAAGTGCTGGAATCTTTAGACGGTGGAATTTGATAATAAGTAAAACCGTATATTTTTAGAAAATGGTTCTGGAAACGCCTAGTGAATTCTTGTTTGAAGCGGTAAACCTATATCGTTTATTTTTGTGAGTGTTGTGTATAAAACCCGGAAATTGGGACAAAGACATCAATCTACCATCTCTCTAAGCGTACGAAGGCCGATAAATTACGTCATGTAAAAATCTGTGATAATCAGGGACTGTAATACAGACACATTTTTTCAAATTCCAGAATGTAATGTCGTTCATTTGGTACTTTACGACAGAATTTGTATGGCCTCAAAGCAAGAATTTGTATGGTGTTGACGTTAGCGATATCACATGGAAAATGTGTATGAACTAAAATGTCACAATTTTGACAATAATTCTTAATAATAAAATTTTATTAAAATGTAAAGATTTTTATTTATTATAAGATATAATGTATAGTGTGATACCAGTTGCGTGTCGTCCATACATGCGGTAAATGCTCCGCATGCCTTACTACTAAAAAAACAATTCTTCGTACATAAATGTATTTTAACTATGAAATGTAATCCCGCAGAAAAAAATCTGTAACCAATCATACCTAAATATTATTTTCATCATCTTGACGAGCCGACCGACGTTGTAATACATTTATTCAGACCCCACCTTAGATTTATTTTACGTCCACGAGTTTGAGACTGAAAGTCATGGTGTTGAGAACTGAATAATATGTAGTTCTGGGCATATAATACTTAAAAAGTAAAAAACTTACTTGTACAATAAATTTTATGTGTTAGTGAAGGCATCTAAGGGTTCTTCTGATATTTTGTTCGTAAACTTCATAAGGGGAAAAAATGAATGGTTTTAATATAGGTATACTTAGGTAACCAACATATGTGTATAAATGAGGCCTAGTACCTACACATTCACTTTATGTATTGTTTTGCCTTCATTTTGTATAAACTCTTTCAGTTCCTTCCTCAGTACTTCCTCAGTACCTCCTTCAGTACCTCAGTACTTAGTACTGGTACCTAAGCAAATGTTTATTAATAGGTTGCTTAAGTGAAAATGAAAAATGTAATGTATTGAAATGAATGCCAATCATAAATAATTATATTATTTTATGGGCTTTGGTGAGAGTAATTTAGAACTCACGTAATGTAAGATTATACTATGTAATTATAATTGGACGCGAAGTGAAAATAAAACCTAAAGTGAGACATTATATTTTTATGGCAGTAATAAATTATTTCCTTTCAAGGTATTAAATTCTTTCACAATAGTCTAAATAACAGTACACGATCGCCCTCACCCAAATTACGGAGGAGTTCCTACATACATATATGATTTATTATATCGTTGTTCGAGTACTTACGTAGATTTATCCGCCTCGTAGCATAGTGGTAGCGCATTTGGCTACCGTGCATGAGGTCGCGGGTTCGATTCCCGTAGGGGGTCAACATGAAATATTTATTTACATGAAATATTTATTTACACGAAATATTTATTTACATGAAATATTTATTTACACGAAATAGTTATTTACATGAAATATTTATTTACACGAAATATTTATTTACACGAAATAGTTATTTACATGAAATATTTATTTACATGAAATATTTATTTACACGAAATATTTATTTACATGAAATATTTATTTACACGAAATAATTTTTTACACGAAATATTTATTTACATGAAATATTTATTTACATGAAATATTTATTTACACGAAATATTTATTTACACGAAATAGTTATTTACATGAAATATTTATTTACACGAAATAGTTACCTACATGAAATATTTATTTACATGAAATATATTATTTTATTTACATGTGATACATTATATATTATTATATATTATTTTATTAGACTGGTTCTGAAGCGTAAGACTGATCATCCTACCTTCATATAATAAAAATGATCAATATACACAGCCCCTGGTGTAGCAAGGCAGTGCCCTATTTACCATTGGGTGAGGATAGGGGAAAGTAGTAGAAGTAGTTTGTATGAAGGGTAAAATGATAAAAACAGGGCAGTGATATTATTGATATTGATCAACCAAAATATTACCACTATTTCTACTATTTTCCTTTATCCACACCCAATGGCGCATAGGCCACAGCATTGGTACATCAAGTGAAGTGTATATTGATCATTTTATTACATAAAGGTAAGATGAACCAGTCCAAGGTATCACACATTTATATGAAAATCACAATGTAAATAAATATTTCTACTACTACTACATTATCTACACCTGATAATGTAGTAGCTTGGGAACACCAAGTAGAGTGTAAAAAATCATATAAGCGAATAAAAATATGGTCCATTCAAAATAATTATACACGCTAGGAAATAAATAATAACTCTTAACACAGATAGTCGATTTCGCAACAAAAGTATGTCAAATTTTTCGGAACGGAAAACACACTTGTTTTGCGTTTTTTATGTAATCTAGAAGCCTCCGGCAGTTGGTCTTGACGAAAGTGAAAATATAAATTTACTGACTGTACAGTGTACAGTATACAAAACCGGTTCACTAGCGCTTAGAAGCATACTACCAGAGCATCGTATCGCCGTTATTCAAACTGTTATTTTTAATGCTAACAATACTAACATAAAAGATAATGAGGTCTTCATTATAAATAATACAAATACTACTACTACTTTCCCTTAATCGCACCTAATGGTGCATAGGACACTGCATTGGAACACCAAGTGCAGTGTGTCTTGATAATTTTTATTACATTAAGAAGAGATGATCAGTCTTACGTTTCACTACCAGTCCGAGATATCACACATTATTAAAAATAATAACAAATGATTCTATTGAAAAGTAAAACAAAATATTTAGACCAAAAACAATGCCTTTCACTCAATTGTATTGGTAAGTACCTGCTAACATTTTTGTTAATGAAAGATTTTACAATTTCTTAATTTTACAAAATCATTTTCGTTTTTTACTTTCATTTTTCGTTATTTTTGGTACCCTATGACTTCTTTACGACTTCGGCAGGTCAGGAGGCCCTCAAACACTTGTGATATTATCAATAACATCGCGAATCGATCCCGAAACCGACTTATCTTTTCGTTATCAATAAGATTTTGAAGTAATCTTCAGTAATAAATCATTTGAATCTAACAGTTTTTTCTCTGAAAAAGGATGAATTATTTATTTAAAATATAAAAATCTTGTTAGTAATTTACGACACAATTTGTTTTAATTGTTTTTAATATCATATTTTGTGAGTAGATATGTTTTTTTTTGGTGAATGTGTTTTTATATATCTGCTTTTTTAATTGTATTAATCGTACTTATTTATTTTACATACATGCGTTACAATTTAATAGACCACAAAATCAACATATTATAAAATTGAGATACGATGTTTAACAGTTCCGCTGTTAAGTTGCGTATCGTAAATTAAGATTAAATGGGATAAGCTTTAAATAAATGATTGATGACAGCAGAAATAATAGATTCGAATTACGGAATCATTAATGTAACGAATTATTGTAAAAAAAGGTTAAATTATTCCATTATGTAACGACGTTGTTCTAGTATAGACTACTACTTTTTCCTTATCCTCACTCAATGGTGCAAAGGGTACTGAATTGGTACACCAAGTGCGGTGAATCTTGATCATGTGTTACGTGAAGGCAAGATGATCAGTCCAACGCTTCAGCGCCAGTCCAAGGTATCACATATGAAATAGATTTACATGAACTTTCAAATAAATATTTTATATTGACCCCTCACGGGAATCGAACCCGCGACAAATTTATTTAACAAGTCCTCATGTTTTTAGTGCTTTGCCTATCTCTTTCAGTCTGTCAGAAATATGTGGGTTTGTATTTGCATATATTATTATGTATGTAGGTAGGTAGTTTACAATAAGTACATTGCTACAAGTGTATGTACATCTAAATAGATGCATTTAAGGTATCGATAACCATTGAATCTACGAGTTATGCAAAAAAATTATTTAAAAATATATGTAGCTGTGTTTCTTCTTCTTCTTTCACCACTTTCGCTCGTATGTGGAGCATTTGGACATCAATAGATCCCTCCAAGAGACCCTGTCGCCAGCCAGCTCTCCGTAGGATGGTCGTATAGATATATAGATCTGATATATACATTTAGATCTGCCTTGCAGAGTAAATTATTTAGAAAAGGTAATGACACGGAGATTCTGCACCTTAATACTCTTACACAGGTCGACCTATCAGAGCCCTTCGACTGCCGGCAAGCATCCGCTCACACACCGCAAAAGGTTTGGGCTAAATATAGGGTTACAGTACAGTATACAATACTACTACCCGTTCCTTACGAGGAGCGTTCATGAATTTTACCATGCATCTAAAATGGCTTTTTTTTTCTTGTGGACGGGCTGTTAGCTATTATTTAAGAAGAAAACTTTCTTGGAATAATTATTATTTTAGGCTATGTAAACAAATATAAATAAACTTTTACATGTGGAAAGTAGCACCATCTTTTTTCTTAATTTTATCCGTACGGTTTTTTCACGGTTTTATCTACACAGGAAGGCATTTCGGAATTTTTTCTGAACGTCCGACTCTGCCAGCGGTTAAGGAAATACTGAATACGCGTCTGGCGTAGGTGAAGGTTTTGGCGTAGTTGAAGTGTCATTCATTTTTTGGGCTCAGTTCAAATCTAAGTAAATCAATGATTCACACCCATAAAGGAGCACTGGCAAAATACAGGAAGAGTCGGCCCTTTTTTTTGACCGAGTATAAACCGGAATTCCAGACAGCACCCATCATGTTACAGGTTGCTCTGTGCTGTAGTTCATTATATAATACTATTTAAACATGTAAATTTTCCATGCTTGAACTTTCGTTATGTTCTATTTAAGCACCTACCAGATTCTAGACAAATCTGTCACAATGATTCCCTTATATAATTAAAAGGTTTTCGGTCATCTGTAATATTAATTCTATTATATTAGGTCCTTACATATGAAATTGGCGTTTTGCCGTACTGGCAACTTTGATCTCAAATATCTTCTCTTTGGTTAGGAATTCCAAATTCAAATTTATACAGCTATTTACTCAAGTATTTGTGTTTCGAAAATTATAATTTTTTGGTTTTTCCTCAATGTTTTTTTTTCTTTGCGTCACTCAGTTTACAAAATGGAAAACTTGAAATATCGCGTTATTTACGAGTACGAGTTCCACCGTGGCACCAGTGCTGCAGAAACGGCTCGAAGGATTAATTATGTGTATGGCGACGGTGCCGCAAAAGAAAACACAGTGCGTTTTTGGTTCCAACGTTTTCGTTCTGGAAATTTCGACCTGCAGAACAAGCCCCGTGGACGGCGGAGACCAAAGTTGATAATGAAGAATTGAAGGCTATTGTGGAAGCGGATCCATCGCAAACCACGCCCGAGTTAACTGCAGGCTGCGGTGTTAGTGATAAAACTGTTTTAATCCACTTGAAGCAAATTGGGAAGGTGAAAAAGCTTGAAGATGGGTACCTCACGAATTGAGTGAAGCAAATCAACAAACGCGCGTTGACCGCTGCGTTGCATTACTCAGCTACCAAATTAGAAGAGCTTCAATTGGAATGTCTAAGACATCCACCGTACTCTCCGGACCTTGCCCCAACAGATTACATTTTTTTTTTTAAATTTGGATAACATCTTGCAAGGGAAAAAATTCAACTCCGATGGGGCAGTCCAAACCGACTTCAAAGATTTTATTGATTCCCGTCCGAATGGTTTTTTTAGTAAAGGGATCGATGAACTACCTATGAGATGGCAAAAGTGCATAGATAGCAATGGTACATACTTTGATTAAATAAATATATTATATTAAAAAAAAAACAACTTTATGTTCTTTTGATCCGGGATT